>VMDO01006055.1:0-24584 GCA_007922755.1 Pedetes capensis | reverse complement strand
TAGGCATGTCTACATAGAAAGATTAAAAATTTTGAGTGTTCGAGATTTCATCTGGTCACTTATACAAGGAATTCTGGAACCTTCTAGCTGACATTCTTACTATGTGAAGTCATATTTTGTAATTGTTTAAGCAATTTTGAATCAATTGTGAAGCTACTTGCTGCTCAAAAATTCTAGTGGATACATCTTTCAGTGAAGAGCCACATGTATTTATTATCTATTTTTATTTTATATTTAACCTCTTGGAATTTTGAGAGGAAATATTGAATCTCTGCCCTCAGACCAAATTTTCTCTCAGATAACCATTGAAGATGCCCATAAAGAATACATTTTAAAAAGATATGGAAATTTTTAGGTATTAAATTTGGGGTTGGGAATTACTATCAAGCTTTGGTAACTATGCAGTATTTTAAGCCTGCAGCTGTAGCCCTGTGGCATCGGACCCCGTCAGATCTCGGAAGCTAAGCAGGGTAGGGCCTAGTTAGTGCTTTGATGGGAGACCGTCTGCGAACACCAGGTGCTGTAGGCTTAGGAGACGGACCTGGCAACCCACTCCCAAAAATCAATCTGCCATTGAAAACCCTATGAACAGAAGAGAAGCACTGATAATAGTGTTTCCCCTGTTGTATGTAGGGTCGCTATGAGTCGGATACTGACTTGAGGGCACCTAACAACAACAACAACAACAACAGTATTTTAAAATATCAGGAGAGTGAATACCATTAATTCATTTGGAACTTTTTAGGAGGTCTAGAGTTGACTTTAATTTACATATTATTGTACATTTTTGTATTACAGACTCTTTAGACTAATATTAACACTATAACTACTGTTAATGTTTTGCAAATGGTGAGATGTGTATTTGTGGAGTCTAACTGAACTTTCAGAAAGCAACTTGGGAACTGCAAAATTTCTTCTTAGAACAGATGGCATTTTGATACGTGGTGTAGTGCAAGGGGACACCTTTGCTGGACCATTTTAATAAGAAAGTGTTTTAAGTTCTATCAGTTGGCTGGTGAAATTAATATCAGGTACCAGTTAAGATATAAACCATAGCCATAAATCCTTCTAGTGACTTATGAACAAGTGAAAGTCTATGTGTAAACAAGTTTTCCTAGTAGAGAAGAACATGAATTAAGGTCCTAGAAAACTGTAGGAAAATAAAGTCATACTATTGGTTTCAATTTCTGGCCAATGACATTTCTATGATACAGGGTTATCTTGAAATTAGTCTTCAACTGTTTCAAACAAATCAGAAGAACAATCAAGGAAATCAATCTCTTTTGGATTTTAGCATTCAGAACGTTCTGAGATACAATGCACTGCCTCTGGAGATATGAAGTACTTCCTCAACACCAGATTTATACCAACGGAAAAGACTGGAGAGATATTTTCAACTCATACGCTCATGGTTTATCAGGTTTTGTAGTATGTAAACATCAAATTTAGGACATTATTGATATTATTCATGTACCCCTCTGATCAACAGCCAAAGCTTTTTCATTCAAATAATTCTAGTAAAGAATTTCACATTTGAAACAGCTAGGAATCCATTTACCCCTTTGGGAAAGACAAAAACAAAACAAAACAAAAAAAAACTTTGAAAGCTGTTCTTACAATTTATCTGTTCCACTCATATAGCTTATTTCAAAGAAACTCTCATAGAAGGAAATCCATTTAAGTTAAAATTTCTGACTACTGCTTCCACAGCTTTAGGAAAAAATTAATAAAAATAAGAGGTTTTTGAATATCTAAACTTGTCTGATGGGCTAACTAGAAAGTCACCAGTGAGTTACTAGTTCTGTTTTCTATAATCAGAAACAGGTAAGAACAATGGATAGGTTTGGACACCTCTGAGAATTCTGCTGGTCACTTCCAGTTTTTAGTGGAACTGCTGAATTCAAAGCACAGGGGAAAGCACATTGCTCCCCAGATTTTTCTTTGATAGCCTTTTTAATTTCCCCCCGTATAACTATGTAAAGATATTTATTGTAGACTAGTGGTCCACCAAGAACCCTCATCCTTTCTCAGCAACTTATTCACATGCTTATAAATCTTCCTGATTTTCTAACTGAATTTAGTTTTCCAAGTCTACTTTGATAGAGCCTCTGGATGCTACCTGGATGAACTAGGAGACAAGTGGAATAGTAATGTGGTTTTCATGCTGATGTCTGGGATAAGGATAAGTCAGTATAAAGTAGCTTATGCTATGGTAAGAAACAATCCCAAAGTGTCCATGGTTTTAAAAACAAAGGTTTATATCTCCCTCATGTATAATCTCATAGATTTAGACAAATACTGAAATCAAGTAGGACTTTAGCAATCCAGACAGGTCTGCTCTCATGGCTCTACCTTCTCAGTATGAGGCTGTGTCTGCTGATGCCTCAGGGGAAGACACAGCTGGAGAGTTGTGATCTGGCTTTTCCAAGCTTTGGCTGGGAGTGACATATCTCTTCTCTGCTCACAGTCCGTAGGCCAAACCTCATCACCCGTCCCATCTCATTACAAGGACACAGGGACAAGAGGTGGTGCAGATGGAATGTTTGGCAACTGTCTGCCATCATGAGAGTCTGGAAGTATTCATGGTTCACAGTAACAACAAATGCAAAAAATATTTTTGTTAACGTCAAGAAAAGGATTTGTGAATGAACAGCAGGCAGCACTAAGATGTAACCACTGATTCCTTCAGAAGTTGGAGTCTGCTCGATTATTGATTTGGCATTTTCCAAACCAAGAGGGAAACTCATTTTAGACTGAGAGTCAAGAAACATTAACAAACCAGATGTTAAATATGAGCTAACACTCCATTTGTTTTTATGTTGTTGTTGTTAGGTGCCGTCGAGTCAGTATCCGACTCATAGCAACCCTCTGTACAACAAGGGAAACACTATTGTCAGTGCTTCTCTGCTGTTCATAGGGTTTTCAATGGCAGATTGATTTTTGGGAAGGGGGTTGCTAGGTCCTTCTCCCAAGCCTACAGCTCTGGTGTTCGCAGGCAGTCTCCCATCCAGGTACTAACCAGGCCTGACCCTGCTTAGCTTCCAAGATCTGATGGGATCGGATGCCACACGGCTATGGCTGCAGGCCTATTTGTTTTTACAGACATCCATTTCTTTCTGCTCTCATTTACACTGTGGTCATAGTAAAACACAAAGAATAAAAGTTGTCTTTCTCTTAAAAAATTGTGTATTTTAAACATTAGTTAATAAATTATAGCTTTTGCACCCTTAATATAGCTTATGATTGTATGACCCACACCAATTCTCTTTAGATGAGAAAATTGAAGCGGTTCATAGAGTTGCTTGAATTTAAGCACACAGAAGATTCCAATCCCTGAGTCCAATCTCTCTTCTATCTCGTCCTTTTTTCCCCTATATTTTACACATACCTTTACATTTTATTCTGTCTCACTTGAGAATCCCATGAAGTCAAGCAACTTTTTGTTGTATATTTGCTTGCATTGTACAGATTACATTTTTGGATACAGGTGCTCTGAATAGGAATTCATTGTTTTATACAATCCAGGTTGTTGTTGTTTGGTGCTGTTGAGTCAGTGCCTGACTCATAGCAACTCTATGTACAACAGACAAAACACAATAACTCCCAACAAAGAGAATATTTAGTACTCTAGCTAACAAAAAATCATAGAAGATTGCATGTCTTATTCCTCTTCCTTTCCTCTCTCCTTCACTTTATTTTTAAATTGGGCAGGGATTGCAGCCACCCATATTAGCAGTAAATTCTTCAGTTCATCTGTTTTATTAAATAAAGTTGTAGTGTAGAATGGTTACTTATTAAATATTTCCACCAAAACTGGCCTCTACATTTTTTATTTTTGGGTTGGGAAAAATCAGGATGAGTTTGTGGGAATAGTTATCTCCCTTATGCATGTACCACAGTATTCAGTATGTGGTACCTTCCAGTATTAGAAAGGAAGAAGATCTACTGCTTTCTTCTGTGATTTCCCAATCCCTTTTGCATTCCAGAAAAGTCTCTGGTTGCAGTTTCTCTTCATTTGTTTCAGTGGCGATCAGAGACATTTCTGACAAAAAAAAAAAAAAAGACTTTGAATATTTATTAATTTATCATCTGTAAGTATACATTTAGTGAATAAATATTTATTAAATTGTTGAATAACAGATACCCTAGGCATTGTGTACAACTGGCAGCATATTTATTGTTCTCTTTCGTTTACAGTCCAGAAAAAGGGGCAGATGGAGACAGCATGAGGGCAGAGTAGAGAGCAGTTATTTCCTCTCCATCTCTTAAAATACAAGATGAACAGATTTCAGTGTTACAATAGAATTTTCAATTTTAAGATATTGGGAGAAAGAGCACAAGCAAAGTATTTTATTGGAGTAGAGTTTGAGCTCTTATTTAGTTGCTAAGCCTTGGGTCATCTTCTGGGTAGAGGATTAAACCAAACTCACTTTCTGTTCTCTACCTACAAGCTGGGTGTAAAGTTTGTATTCCAGTCTCTTATGTTTGTTTTTTCCATCTAAGCAACATGGTTTTCCAGCCAGTGAAACTTGTTACTGATATTTGAGCCTAGAGATGGCGTTGAGACAAAAGCATTTTATGTAAATTTTAGTGCTGAATTGGAAATAAAGGGGTAAGAGGCAGGTAGAAAGAAGTTTCAATTAAGGATGACCTTTTATTCTCCCTTTATTGGTACATGATAGTGAGGTACAGAGTAATGCAGTATTGGCTTTTTCCATTATGCAACTATTACATTACTTTTGGTTAAATTTTTATCAATTTACAAGGTTTATGGAGCCTTATGACTAATATGTACTAAAACTCAAGTGTATATTTGGGTTGTCTGTGGGTAAAATTTGAATGGCTTTCCCATTTGTCAATTATTCCTGTGAGTACATAGGGATAAGCTGGATGCTTAACTGGCAGGGGTCTGTCAAAGGAGTCTTTCAAGATATAGACATAGCATTAATTTGGATAACTTCTCATGAATCCTTCTTAAATTTACGGAATCAGAAAATCAAACAATTCTAGTACATTACAGATTTTGGGAAATATTTTGCTTACTAGTATAGAAGAAATAGATTTTACTTTAAATTTGATATAATGCAGATATTTTTGTTGAATTATTAATCTCAAAGCATACAAAACACCAAATTAAATCTATTGAGCAATTAAAACATGCCCTCATATTGACTTTGTGATTCCTAAACATAAATTTCCATTAACTCACTGAAGAAAGTACATTTTTTGGTGGTGTAACTCCAGTTCATATATAAATTTCAATAAATAAATGGCTTTTCTTCTCACAAGTTTATAATAATGTATTAACTACAGCAAATATATATATGCATATTATATTCATATATACATGTACTGTCCAAATATTAATCAGATTCTTAGGTTAGTTACAGAAAGTTTCATTAAGTGTAAAAATATTACAAAGAAAGCTCTATCTTGCTGAGAAAAACAAATGTCTTAGCTGTTAAGAGCCTAGAGATAAATAAAAATCTGAAGGAGGAATAGATACCAAAAGAATGAATAGCGAGCCAGTGCCCAGGATTGACAGTGAAGATATAAGGAATCAACGTGTATGGTTGTTGAAGAACCTCCTGCCTATCAATTTATCCAAATCGCATATCTTTTTCAAGATGTCATAGGAATAAAAAAGAGTTTAGAGTCAAAATCTTGTTAACCTTTTCAAACATGTAACTTTTAACATATACCTGACCTCTATATAATTGTTACTATTTATTCATTTCATTCATAGTCAAATATACTATTTTAATTAATGATGCTTACTTAGAATTTATAAAAATATTTATAAAAAGCAACACTTTACTGTTTTAGTTTGAGTGTTGCAATGACCATAATGGCACACATAATAAAGACATTTAAATATCTCATGTAAAAGTAAGAACAAAAATTATTACTTCGAATGCTATCTTCCATAAATGATAGTTTCAGACTACAATAAAATGAAGTAAGTATATCTAGGCTGTTGTTGTTAGATGTTCTCCAGCAACCCTACGTACAACAGGCAAGACATTACTGTCAGTGCTTCTCTGCTATTCATAGGGTTTTCAATGGCGGATTGATTTTTGGGAGTGGGTTGCTGGGTCCTTCTCCCAAGCCTACAGCATCTGGTGTTCCCAGGTGGTCTCCTATCCATGTACTAACCAGGCCCGACCCTGCTTAGCTTCCAAGATCTGAGGCCAGAGTGCTACGGCTGCAGGCTAAGTATATGCATACTCATGTAAGATTCAGTACCTTTCAAATACATTTGGAGCAAAGAAAAATTATGAGTTAACAATTCAACTTTTCATGTGTAATGAGATTTATGTATATATTTTAAAATAAACATTATAAAAATGAACTTAATGAATGAATTTTGAGAAATATGACTCTATTCCTTTAAAAAAAATTCTGACTGGAAGTTGATAGCTGTGAACTTTAGTTCCTATGCAAGTCAATTTTAATTTATACCACTGGGTATGCTATTATAGTCTATGAGACATTTTAATTCTCATGTAAATCCTCTATACTTTTGTTGAAAATGTAAAAATTGGTGGTGAGATTGAATCTCATGCATGGCTTTCAGAATTCTCATTGATTGTTCTGCTTTTCATAATAGCAAAATTTAAATAACTAGCTTTTAAATATATATAACAAAGTTCAAAATTTGAATAACAGACATTATCTTGTAAACCAAAATTTATCTTCAAGCTGTTTTTTAGGTGCTGTCCTAAACCTTTTTTCTTTCCTTGCAGGCATGAATGAAATCTGTTTTATTAGATGAGCAGGGGATTATTTACACCAGTAAAAAATTACAAGGTGATAAATTTGAATAATGTCAAAGTTTAAATACCACAACCAGTGTTAATTCCCCATCCACAAGTGATTATTAGAATTCAGAAAGGGAAATAAAATGGAAAGTTTCACTTCTATAACGTTGATAGTATAAATTGTTCAGTAGAATAGTAGAAGAGTGCCTCCAAGTGGCACTTGTCAAAATTTCATATGATACATTTCAATACAAGATTTAAAAGTTAAGTTCTAAGTAAAACAGACCCTAAAGGAAAACTGTCATTGTTTTCTTTCAGTTCATGTTATGTTCTTCTCTTTATATTTACTATTGCAGTTTATTGTAAATCTCTATGCATCATTAAACATACACACTTAAGCTCCATTAATTCTCAGAATTCTTGATAATTTTAATATTTCTTTGGTGCAATGTTCAGCTGTCTGATAAGTAATGATATCATTTCTGTTAAATTTTTACAATTAAACCCATCTTGGTTAGTTATAGAATTCCCCTTACTTTCAGTTTTCTCTTATGGTATTGTCCATATTTGCGAGATCTTAGACTTTACTAGGAAAAAGGATTTCTCTCCCACCCACAGAATCCTAGAGTTGAAAGACAATCTAACACTGCAATTTCATAATAAAACCTAATTTTAAGGAATTTTCCCAAGATCATCCTGGTTAATAGCTAACCTAATGGAATCTGACTCTCCTGCATATATTTCTATATTCTTTCAAATATTTTTAGTATGACACCAATAATAGAGCCCTTCTCCATGCCCCAAAGAAGTGTGCTTTTAGTTTTTCTTATAAAACTCAAACACTAGAATAGCAAATAACATTTCCAAGCTACCTAAGGCAAAAAATCGTCAAGAACAGACAAATAAATTGGTAGGTTCTCAACAGACTTTGTTTCAATTAAGAAATGGGTAGTATTTTGGAATTATCCCAATTCTCTGTCACAGAAATGTTTGAATCAGTAGAACAAAACAAAAAACAAAACAAAAAAAAAGGATTCCAGGACTGTAATAAACGGGGCAATTAACTTTATGCCATGAATGACTGAAATGTCTGTGCTCTGCAAAGATAATCTTTGTAGTGACCGTTACTTTAGAACTAGTTCTGTTTGTAAACCTTCCCATTTACATTATCTTCCAAGTTTTTCATGATATTTATCCTAAGTTTTCTGTTTTACTATTTATTTTCCCTTCTCTCATTTCATATAAAAGACAATCTTCTCTTTTGTCCCAGCTGTCATACCAATGCTTTGTGTCTTAAGTCTTATTGCTATTTTACTTCTTATTTGCTTTTTGTAGCTCTTTCTCTTTCCCTCCTATCACTTCACCTACAACTTTCTTGGAATGAGTTAGCCCACATCCATAACAAAATGTAAAGTTCGGTCCCTAAGAGGCTGTAATGTAGATATACCTAGAGTATTAAATACAGAAAAGTACATGTAGAATTTCAGGTAGACATGTGGACTACTCTATATGTAATTTCAGCTATTAATGTTTTAAAGTTTTGAATGGAATGCTGCAACATCTTTGAAACCATTTCACCATGAAATGACTATACAATGTTCCAATTTAATATTCACTGTCACCTGTTTCCAAACTGACTTTTAAAGACTGAGCTCACCCTATATTAGTTCCATTCATTTCTTGAGCTCTAGTCCATTTAGAAAACTAAATTGTGTTAGTTTCTTGCCAAAATTCTACTCGTTTAAGGTGATTTCAAGCAGTGACCTTTTTTAGTGGTATTTTCACTACCTGCCAATCTGAGCTCATGTCAGAATTTCATTAGTACAGTATTTACTCTGTCTCTCAGCTCATTAATGAGATTTCAAATAAGATCAGGCTGACATTCATTGCTATGGACTCAATGAACATGACATTGTTTACATTCACTCTGATTCAAGCCCATCCAGATTTTAAACATAATGACAATGCTCAATGCAAAGACTATTTAATTTCTCTGAATAAAAGTTGTGAGTGGATTTTAATAAGACACATCTAAAGTTGGCTACAATTAATATGAGATCTTCTACATATATAGCTGTTAATCCTGGTTCTTTCTCACATAATTAACTATTCATGTTTAATTTTCCCATAGTAAATCCTTCAGATATTTTCCTTGATAGTTGCATCCATTTTGTTTGTGATAAAAGATACATATTCAAAAACACTTCAGTGCCTTTTAGGTTAGTAGAAATTACTTAACCTTCAGTACTACATACCAAATAAATCCAGATGATGTGGCTATATCAGAATTGTATAATTATATAATCCAGTTTAATTCTTTGTCACATTTCTGATGACTTATTTTCAGCATTTGAACAAGCAATAGCCTGAAAATGAATAAACAATATATTTGATGGACTTTATAAAATTTAAAGTTGCAATGGATAGAATAATTTTTAAAAGACAAAAAGCCCTCACAAACATACACATAAAATTAGGTTACAAGGTATTTTATTAAGTATAATACTAGTTATTTATATTTTTAGACTACTTTTCAAATAGTTGACAATATTTTATGTTACATATGTTTTTATTTGTTGTTAGTTGCTGTCAAAGTTGGGTCCAACTCATAGCAACCCTATGTGCAAGATCAAGTTTTCAATGGCTGATTGTTTCAGGATTGTTTAGGGAATGGGCTGCCAGGTCATTCTCCCATTTTTTCAGTGGTGAGGATCAAACCTAGGGCCTCAGAGAGCACAAACCAGTACTCTACACACTGAGCTAAACCCCAACACCTTATGCTATAGGGAAAGTTAAAAAATTACTCATACATTATATTCATCCCACAACTGAGAATAGTTAAGGAAAATAATGTTGAAATAATGGCAGTAAGGAATACATGCATTTGAAAATATATTCTCTAGAAACTATTAAAAAATTACTGATTGATGATTGATCCTCAAAATTCCTAATGTGTGCATGTATATTTATCTCCTTCAGTAGATTAAAAAATACTCAAAAACAAGAATATATACTACTAAAACTAATAAAGCATTTTTCACAAAATAAATATTACTCATAAGTGAACCGTCTTATTGCTTTTGTTAAAGAAAGAGTTAATACAGTACAACTAATGGTATTGAGACAACAATATGAACCTCTAAAAACCTTAGAAGGGACGGTCACCTTAAGACAACTAAAATAAATCCTCCAAGATTGGAGTACTCACAAGAAAAAGTGGGGAATTAAGGACGCTATTGCCCTCTCCTCCTCCCTCCTTGTGAGTGCTTGGAACTCACTGACAACCTAATATGGTTTACTTGGTAACTTACAATGATTGTTTAAAGTCTCTGAAATGCTTGCTTAGAAGTTTCTGTGTAATTTAGCCTGCGTAGGTTTCAATTTCCTGGCCTAGGCAGGTGGTCCCTGGACAAAGAAACCAGATAAAGGATTCCGAGAAACAGATTAACCACAAGAATGCACTGACCGAAGGTCAGCTAGACCCTAACAGTTGAAATTTTCCAGAAGCCCGCCCTGAAAGTATTCTTTGAATTCCTCTAGACTTACCCAATCAACACCCGCCCCGACTACTCTGTCCTTCTCCCACCAATTAATTCAGAACAAGTCTCCTTGTGACCTCCCACCATCCCCTAAAAATGTATAAAAACCCCAAGCCCCTCTCCTTCGGGGTCGCCTTTCTTCCCTTGCTAGGGAGACTCTATGGAGGGTTGAACCCGGCGCCAGAAATAAAGACTCATGTTTATTGCAAAAAATAAATAAATAAATAAATAAGTGATTACTGTCATTAGAGGTGTTCCCTCTAACAGTGTAGTCCTTGTGTTAATTTGCTTCAGCATTACCATATTTTGTCCCTGAATCAGAATCTCTGAGAAGGGGCCAGTTATAACCTCCCCAAGTGAGCTTTTAGTCAACACTGTTTAAGAACTCTTGTCCTAGAGGCAATGTAAGTGATTAATGAAGAATGAACAAATGAAACAAGAATTTTAGATTCTTTCCAAAGGCACATAATGAAAAAACAGAAACAGCATCTCTTTTTTGTGAAGAAATTTCATAGGGAGTTTTGAGTTCAGTTATCAGCATTAATAAAACTTCATGGTTAGACTATTGCTCCATTTATCTGATTATGTTTTCTGTAAGTGAATATATTTTACAGCATTTAATGACCTAATTAAAGTGTCAGATTATGACCAATATGCCACAAATTAAAATGACAGTGGCAACAGCTAAAAATGATCAAAGAAAATTTATTTTTGTCTCTAAAGGTTTAGATGTATGTACACAAGGTGTGATTAAATGATATGGTGAATGTTTAAATAAAAAAACTCATTACACTAAAAGACGCATTTCCATTAATCTCCTTCAAATTACTCCTCCTGGCTTCTAATTTATCCCATCCTCACTTCTTTCTAAAACAGTTCAAGAAGTCCTCTTTCCTAAGTGCCTTTAATTGCACTTTCATGGCTGCGTCAAAGTCCTGAATCAATTCAAAACTTACCTTTTAATTATTTTGACTTTGGGGAAGATCCAGAAGTAATGTGGGGCCAGACCCAGTGAATAAGGTGAACAAGGGCACACCATAATATGGACTTCCAGAACTGCTTCAGAAAATGTCAAGAATGATGGGATAAGTATGTGTAAACTAGAAAATGTATTTTGAGGGGGATTAATGGAAATACATCTTTTGCAGACATAATTTTAAAAACCTAAACATTCACTATATCTTTTATTACACATGGCATTCTTAATATTGATGTCAACTACTGGTCTAGAAATCTAAGTCAAAACATATTTCACAAAAAAATTTATTCCAAATGAATCTTTTGGCTGACTGCTTTTATATTCCAAAATTAATATTCCAAAATAGAGATGACCAGAATTCACTCTCACATTTAAACAAAGTAGAGAGAAAATACTACAAATGTAAGAACACTGTTAGTAATAGTTTATGTTTGAGAGGATTTATGGAAGCAACATAGCTCAATGAAGAGTGTGGGTTTAAAGAAAAACAAACATTTTAAAATTTTCTTTATAGAACTTGTTAGTAGAATTACCTAAACCAGAGTATTTTAATTGTCTTCTCTAAAATGCTATAATAAAACCTACCTGGAGGAGAGAATTTCCACCCTAAAGGGTAATTAAATGTGATAATGGCACAAAGTCTGAAACCTGCTGAAGCCTTCAATGATGGTTGTTATTATTTTAAAACTATATGGTTTAAAGGGCTGGGATTTAGCTCACTTGTTAGAGCACAGCTCTGCAGTCTCTGAGGTCCTGAGTTCGATTCCCAGCACATCAAAAATGGGAGAAGGACGTGGCAACCCACTCCCAAGGCAATCCCGAAACAATCTGCCATTGAAAACCCTATGAGGGTCGCTATGAGTCGGACACGATTCGATGGCACCTAACAACAACAATGGTTTAAAACAACCAGAATGGTAGGATTCTCAAAATACTACAGTGAACATTTAATTACAGAGAGCAACTAAGATTTTTCTTTATTAAACACATAACTACCTTCTTATATGGGTATTCATTATGAGGATTCATTATGTGCAAAACTCCTGTTTGCTTCAATAAAATTTTGTGATTCATGATTTTGTTCCAGAAGAAATGTGACACTGAGGCAAAAGCAGATGTCAGGGAAATTCATGCACATTCCATGAACTACATCCTCTGGAGTTAGTGCTTAAACAGAAGGAAAATGTCTGATTAGAGAACCATGGGGAGATGGTCCCTTTTACACTGATGTAGATAGCCCATCTAATGTTTTAATTATTAGGGATGAAAATTTGCTTTTAGGCCCTTGAGGCCTAGCTAAGAGGATACTAAAACTAAATAATGCACAGAACTGCAGTATCAAAAATAAACATTACTTTTGACATATAGATTGAATCAAAATAACTGATTTTATATGTTATAAATTGCTTCTGTTCATGATGCCCCAAAAAATCAACCATAGAAATTAAATTAATGAGACAAACTTATCTCATCATTTAAACAATGTGCTGAGTGTCCACATTGTACAACCCTAAGATGATAAGACTTTTCAAATATTGAAAATACAAAAACCTTAACAATACCTTCAAGGGTTATACAATATTACCCAAGTTTTATTAGTATTTACAGGTTTATTAGAAAACAACGAGAACATACATTGTACATACAAATACTATAGGAACTTAAGGTAGAAGTTTGTATAATTTGGGAAAGTTTTATGCACTGAGATCTTTAACTAGCTGTAAGTTTTATGGGAACATGAGGACTAGATAAAACATTTGTAAATATTAGTTTTATTTCCTGATTATATGCTTATATCCACATATCTGAGAGCCTTTTAAAAACATATAAGTTGGAGTACCATTTGACTCTTAGGATACTATTGAATTAAGCAATAAAAATTATAAAATGTGCGACAACGGATTTAATAAGGAAGAAATAACCACTCAATTGTGAGCCAAAAAATCGAGAAGAGGCAAGAACAGAAAACAATGTATAGAATTAAGTTCATAATTTCTTTATATATCAAGTAATAACATTTTAAGAACAACTTCTATTACAGAAGAAATCAAACACTAAATGTATTGAGAAAGAAGAGTGAATAAAATATTCAGAACTTAAAATATTAATAAAAAGACTTAAAGAGGAAATTCATATATATATATATATATATATATATATATTTTTTTTTCCCTCAGAACTGGAGGATTGAACTCAGGGCCTTGTACATACTTTGCAAGTGCTCCACCACTGTGCTGTACCCTGAGTCCATCTTTTATTTTTTATCTTGATATAGGGTCCTGCTAAATTATGAAGGCTGCCTCTGGCCTAGAAATTGCAATCCTTCTGTTTCCATCTCCTGAGTCACCGAGATTACAGGTGTGTACCACCACATCTGGCCATTTCTTTCTTATGTTGTAAAGAAAATATGTAGTAATAGAACATCTCTGATAGTAAAATATAAAGAGAAGACTTCATTGTTATTATTGAAGCTATATAATATATTCCAAGTAATTGATGAAGATAAAATAGCTATTTGTTCCAACAAAAACATTATGACCTCATTTTTAAAAAGGAGGCAATTATAGATAGCTATGAACAAAGAATATATTCATGTTGGTCAAAATATGTCCAAACATATAAATGGTAAAGTGATTTACATGCAGAGAAATACCCATTTTGACACATTGCTAAGTTTAGAGCAATGTATTTCATAAACCTTCATTTTTTTAAGCTGCCATATTTTCTGTGTTAGGTCTTTAGTAACAGATATTAAATGATGATAATAGATTCTTCATTGGAAAAGTTAATGCCTTTTAAAATCTTTCAAAATGCAAAGTTACAATTCTAATAAAAAATCTCAAAAAATAAAGTCAGAGAATTTACATACTTAGGAAGTATAACATAACTATAGTTTCATAACACATGGAATAAAAAGTAAACAGTTAAGGATAAAGTCATCCAATTTGATAATAGAATCAAAAGAGAAAGATTTCAGTATGTACTTATTTAGTCATTTTGGATTTTATGTAATAATATATATATTAATCAACAGTAATCAATTACATGTCTGCATTATACAAATAAAAATTGCTTAAAATTCTAGTCAAGAAAGATGTAGAATCTTAGCTGGGCATTGTGGAGCATGCCTAGAGCGCCATCAACCTGGGAGGTGGACGCAGGAGGATTGCAAGTTTGAGGACAGAGGCAGCCTGCATAACTTAGCAAGACTCTGACTCAACACAAAAAATCAGAATAAAAATGGGTTTGGAGTTCCAGGCAGAGGAACAGCACTTGCAAATTATGTATGAGTCCCTGGGTTCAAGCCCCACGTACTGAATACAACAATAACAATAACAAACAAAAAAGATACAGTGCAGCAACTACAACTTCAATAGGTTTCACATGTTACAAGAAGTAGAGATAACATAGTTCAATTATTTATTGTCATTTTCAAGACTGAAAAACACAACAATATTATTTTATTGCAAGCAATATCAACAATTTACATATATGCAATAGAGTTGACTTAGCAATAGGCCAACTAATTTAACTTTCATAAATCAGTAGTTATGGAAATGTTTTTACTTCTTTGGTATCTATTAGTGTATATACTTCTGCCTCATTTTTCAGGTTATCTTATTCTCCCTCTTTCTAAATGCTCATTTCTTAAGCATAACAACCTCAACATTGAAATAGCTATATTACTCCAACACAACAAACATTTATTAAAAATATATTATTACTAAGAAATATATTGGGTAACGGTAGGAACTTTTACAATTAATCAGGAAAGATTTTTACTTTCAAGAATATTGCAAGGGATCAGACAACATAAGCCACAAAGTGTAATTTTAGTGTAGCTTCACAATAAATCCATTGTTTTTCTTTCCAATGCAATCTTTCTAAAATTTCTTTTAGCCACTTTCAGACTGCATAGGCTGTCTAGATTAAATACTTCATATTTAGCTAGAAAAAGCAAATTAAATTCTCATTCATAAACTGGGGAAGCTTACATTCTGGAAGTTGATGTTCGCCATATCTTAAAATGTTCAATTAAAGGATTGTGGTGAAATTGACTGAAAAAGAAAAAAGCAAAACAAAGAAACACAGTAAGGCATTTGTTAATTGCTCATGATTTAATTCCACATTTTCATCTCTTCATTTATAAACTTCATGATCAATTATTCTTAAATTTGTAGAATTTTAGCTGTATAGAATCCAGGGTAACAAATCTGTTGTGCTCAGAAGAAATAAAAGAAGTGAACGGATATGAGATTGCATTGGCAGGAGGTAAAGACCCACTCCAAAAAGTAACTCTTTGTGGACTTTCTGTTTGCCCCTAAAGAAATTATGTGGAACATCAAGTTGGGACTGTATTGTTAGCACATGAGCTCACTTATATTCCAAATATACACTTTGCCAATAATTGTCTCTAAAATAAAAGTATGTATATTATTAACTAATCAACAATGCAAGAAAATTTTAGTTTAAATTGCATATACTTTAAAAACTTATTTTTAAAAATGCAGTATTAATCCTTTGCTTCTTAAAGAATTCTTCTGGCAACTTTGTTGTTGTTGTTACTTATGTATTTATGCTACTGTGCCTCAAATCACAAGTGTGGAAGTCTTAACAGGCACAGGTCAAGAGTGAGGCTTAATCATTTTTGTCTGATGTTTATATAAAATATTAGAATTATTTCTCAAAATCTCTAAGTTTAGACAATAGAAATGAAGATGATTTGAAGAGTGTATTTTAATTTTGCAATAACCATAGATTGAGTTCTATCTCAAGCAAGTGATTTGAACCATTACTTTCTACTTTCTAAAATTTAACTAGAATTCAAACTAACAAGTGAATTCTGGCATCTTTGAAATAATTCACAAATACCATATACAGTACTAAATTTTTCTCAGTAGGAAAAAAAAACCAGAAAATCTAGGATAATAGGATCCCAGGAGCTTGTGCTTGCTAGACTAAATAGACAAGAAGGGAACTGCATGGATGACAAGGGAATCAGCTCTCATTTTTACTTTTGTTCATGGAAATACAACGGAAAGAAGTAGAAAACTTACAGAGTATTCTACTTCAAGAAGACACAAAAGATGAAATTTTTCTAGCTCCAGTGTATTTCTAATGCAGTGAGAGATCGAAACTCAAACTTCCTCAATGACCACCTGATCTTTCCCCTTCTCGTCCATTACAGACAATGGAGTATTTCAGACCATGTTAGCTCTTTGATTAAAATCAACCATAAATAGAATTTGCTAAACTACAGTCATAAAGGCAATATTATCAAGAGACCATAATTAAGGGATAATTTTTTTTAAAAAATTAATGATATGTTTCTCTGAAGCAATAAAAAAGAAAGTTAACGGGTAGCTGTACATTTATAATTTTTCTTCAGTAAAGCTTATAAATAGTCATAATTATCAATATAGGAGTGAGAAATCGATTATCAACTCAGAGTGAAAAAAATTTAGACCCAAATAGATTATATAACTCATCTAATATTATACAGACTGAAGCCATACCATTGTGACGTCCAGTCCTGTCAGATCTCAGAAGCTAAGGAGCGTTGAGCCTGATTAGTACTTGGATGGGAGATGGCCTGGAAACACTAGGTGCTGTAGGCTTTGGAGAAGGACTCATAAACCCACTCCCAAAAAACAATCTGCCATTGAAAAGCCTATGAATAGCAGAAAAGCAGTAGCAATATTGTTTTGTCTGTTGCACATAGGGTCACTATGAGTCAGACACTGACTGGAGGGCACCTAACAACAATATTATACAGCCAGTAAGCAGAAGAGTTTTGATCCTTCCAAATTTATGTGTTGAGTGTTATCTCATTTCTTCATACCTCCAAAGATGTCATTATCTTTATGATGTCACAAAATCTTTAAATTTTCCAGACTACAATTTATGCCCTTATAACATGAAGCTGTTTGAGTAGAAGCTCTCATTCTGCTGTGAATTCTATGTTATCGTGATTTTGACTGGTGACACATATTTATAGAATAATTGGTCAGGAATGCAGGGGTAACATGAGTTCTGAATGTTGCCATAAGTGATCTAAATTAAAAAAAAATAAACCTCAAACACTATGACACTTCTATTACAATTCACCTAACAGTGTTCTGTTGCCCTGAGAGAGTTAATGTACCACAATGAGTTCCTTTTCTAACATCAGGCAGTAAATGAAGCATTTGGACGATGGAGATCAATGATGTCTCTGCATCTCTACATGCACATCAATTGTAGAATAATTAAGTAAAATTAAAAACCAGGAAGTTCAGAGATTGAAAAGCTCTCCAGTGCACTCTTCCATCACCAATCACTGTTGTACATTAATATACAGTATGTACTTGTGATTGAGGATAGTAGCCTTGACAGCTTAATGAAGAAAAGATAGAACACAGTTATTCTATAGAGAGCAAAGCTTGTCCCCGATTTATCAAAAAATGCATTAGGAAACTTCCATTAATAATAGTATGAAATGAAAAGAAACAAGTGCCAAATAGGGTCCCCGGTGTCACAAAGATGTCGAAAATCTAAGCTCTTATACTCATATAGAGACATCCCAGGATCTATGGTCTAATTGTGTAGTGATAGTACTAGGAATTGTTCTATAGTTCTTAATCAAGCACAAATTTCTTTGAAGCAAATCTAGGATTTGCTTGAGTAAATCTAAAGTGTATGTACCAGTGAACTGCACAAATAATATGCAACTTCTTTAACTCATAAAGATATATAAAGTAATACTACTGTTAAAATCATGTG
The DNA here is from genome assembly GCA_007922755.1 of Pedetes capensis. Classification (NCBI taxonomy): domain Eukaryota; kingdom Metazoa; phylum Chordata; class Mammalia; order Rodentia; family Pedetidae; genus Pedetes; species Pedetes capensis. Next base: position 6,543 of record VMDO01006055.1, on the reverse strand, counting down.
AGTTTGCAACATAGGAAGCAAAACAGCCCAACAAATAGAAAGCAATCAAAGCTAACATTAAAAAAGTTTTATATATTTAAAAGATAGCTTTTTAAATTACTTTTGATGAAAAGGGAAAACTTTGGAATACATTTCAATGACTATAAAGTAATTTTTAATAGTCATATATAATATCAATATATCAGGCAAAAAGCAGGGGGTTTCCTTAACCTCAACTTACCTATATTGCATCTTTCCATAAAATTATATTTATTGTAAAAAGTTTTGCTTTGATCAGTTGTTGTTCTTAGGTACCATGGAGTTGGGTCCAACTCATAGTGACCCTATGTACAACAAAGGAAATACTCCCGGACACTATGCCATCCTTCACAGTATTGCCAGTGCTTCTCTGCTACACACAGGTTTTTGATGGCTGATTGTTTTTTAGAGTGGGCTGCTGAGTCCTTCTCCCAAGTCTGCAACACCTGTATTCACAGGTGGTCTGCCATCCAAGTAGTAACCTGGCTTGAACCTCCTTAGCTTCTGAGATCTGATGAGATTGGATGCTAGGGTAGTATGGTTATAGACCGATTTGATCTACAGTTACTTAATACTCTTTACAAAGTAATAGCCATGCGAATGCTCTTGTACATAACTATATACAAAACAATAACAGAAATGAAGCTTGACTGTACAGACAATCCCTGGTTTATAATGGTTCAATTTATGACTTTTTGACTTTACAGTGGTGTGAAAGTTATATACATTCGGTAGACATCATATTTCAAATTTTGAGTTTTAGTCTTTTCCAAGACTAATGACAAACAGTGTAATAATGTCTGGGGATGCTGGGCAGCATCAGCAAGCCACAGCCCCTAACTAGCCACAAAATCACAAGGAGAAAGAACCAGTGTATAGTGTTACTAAGCTGTGGTATTTAGTAGCTTAAGTGTATTAAATTTATTTTTAACTTAATGATACTTTCTCCTAATAAAGAGTTTATTAGGTTATAGCTCCAAAATGAGTCAATGATCATTTCTAATTAATTATAGAGAATATATTTTTCCTTCTTTTTTAGAAGATGAAGTTGTTAAACCTTAATATTAAAATGAGTTGAAGTTTTTTCAAAGTAATTGTTTTGGTGAATTTTATGTTAGTTCCAGAAGTAAAATAAACGTTCAAAAAGCTCTGGAACTTCCCTTATAATTACAATTTGGAACCATAGGGAAGAAAGTCTGTCCTTTTCATTTTAAGAATTATAATTGCCAACTTCATACATTTCATTCACCAAGCAAATGTTGCTTGGACCCATTTAGCTGTAGAATTTCCAAAAGATTGTGTTTAATTTCAATAAAATTGCAATAGACAGAGAGGCAGAGTGTAGTAAAAGTATATTCCTCTTCCTAGCTGGGTAATGTTGGGCAATTTTGTTAAACTCCCAAAGATTTTATTCTCTCTTCATACTGGGGGCTGGGGTTTAGCCCCAGTTGGTAGAGCGTTGCTCTGCACTTTCTGAGGCCTTCGGCTCTAAATAATCTCAAAATAATCGCCATTGAAAACTCTGTGAATAGCAGAGAAACACTGACATAGTGTCAGGCATGGCACCTTGTCGGGTTTGTTTCCTTCTGTTGTACATAGGGTCTCTAGGAGTTGAACCCGACTTCATGGCACCTAACAACAGCAAACAACAGCCTTCAAACTGTGAACAAAATAACTACAGACCTCAACAAGTTGTGAGGATTGTATATCATATGTAAAGTCAGCTTCATGAGATCTATCAAGATAAATGAATGATGTTAGTAGGTTTAAGCTTTAAAGTTTGAACTTTAAAAAGTTCAAGAAAATATTTTTGTTGGTAGGAACAGTTCTTTGCTTCATAAATTTTCTCCTTGGTAAGACTGTTCAATGAGCACAATACCCAGACTCTCTCTGCTGCTGGGTTTTCTGTCTTCCACAGAGATAAAATAAGTTACCTGGTAGTTAAACTTGGGAAAAATAACAAGATGTTTCTGGCCTACCACTACCTGCTTTCCCCACCTCTGACAGAGAATGTGAGTTCAGCCTGATTCTCCATACTTGATACTTTGAGGAGAGCTTTGGGAAGAAAAGGGGACCTTCCTTGGGAGATCTGCCTCAACCCAGAATTGCAATGCATAGCTAGGAGAGTCTACCTTATTTTTGGAATATATTTAGAAGCCTGATTTAGTTTTTACACTGTGTTTTCTCCTACAAATTAGCCATTATTGACATGATGACAATTAGGCATCCATAATGATATTTTTAAAATCCAAATTATCATCTTGTTTAGAACCAAGATGAAAACTTTTAAAATGGATATTCAAGAAAAGATAACATAAACTCTTAGATTGTTTGAAATGTCATGAAAATTTATAAAGGCAAGACTAATGGAATTTGTTGTAGCCTGTCTCACTGATTGTTGATAAATTAACATGCATGTTGTATATGTCATGGCAAGAATGTTACAGATTTCAATATCAAAATGATCTTTTTAATAATGCATGATGATGGATTTCTTTTAGAATCCTATATTCAGGAAAATAAGAAAATGTAACATTTTATATTTATTGTCAATGATAATTATGTTCCAGACCAACAGAATATTGCTATTGGTAGTACACACATCCTAAGAAGAAACATCAGAAATATTCCCTCAGTTGCCATTGATTATGTAAAAAGTACTGTATAGGACAAAAATGTACCTTCCTTATTTGGACTCCTTCCATATACTTAATTGAAGTTCTAAGGTCTGTTAGTCTAATTCCCAGTGGACTAACAATTTCAGTGGACTAACAATGCTAAATGGACTACAATGATAACTTGCTAAATGGATTTCACTCACTTTCCTTATTTCTAATCTTACATAACTCTATGACTAAAATCACTGAAAATATATCAATAACTTCCAAAATTTAAGTCAATGTTTAACAACAGCATTAAAATTATGAATTTTGACTTTTAAATTTACTTTTGAGAATTTCAGCTAAAGAAAATATTATAAATATAGAGAACAAAATATCATAATTAAAGTAATTTTTAAAATGGTAAACCATTGAAAATACTATAAAGGATGAACAAAAGGGAAATGCTTTTGGCACAATGCAGGCATTAAAACTCTTTGGTATTGGGTTTAAAATTACACAGGGAAAGTGCTTTGACACAATGAAAGCTGAGAAAAATTTTAAAAATGCATATGCAATATGATCAACAAATCAACAAAATATTACATGGAATACATAATTGCTGTTGTTATTAGAAGAAAACTTATCAAAACATAATAGTCATTATGAGTGAATTGCTTTGATGTTTTTTATTGACCAGTGTTGCTATAATAAACATACTTTTATACCAAAAATAATATATCTAATTTGATATTTGAAGCTTTATATTTTTATGTTATTTATCATTATTTATTATTTATTATTTATTATTGTAGTACTTAGGGGATGACAGACTTGCACACACTTTGCAAGTGCTCTACCACTGAGATGCACCACTAGTCTATTTTTTTATTTTTTTTATCTTGAGTCCAGGCCTCATTAATTTACACAGGCTGCCTCTGTCCTCAAACCTGCACTCCTCCTGCCTCAGCCACTGGGATTACATACATGAGCCACTGCGCCTGGCTTTATTTTAAGGTTTCTTAAGAGCCTTTAGTAGTTTCTTATTACTTGTATAATTTTTTTCCAAAATTGCCCTCATGTAACACGAACTGAGAGGACTTGCTGCTTTGGACAAATGTGACATGACATTGTAGCTGCAAAACACCAGAGTGCACTTGAATCTTCACAGGAAAATGTATCATTCCCTTCATAGTTCAATTCTTAAACACAGCCTACCCTCTTTTTCTGCCATTCTTCAGTATAAATCTTATGCAAAAGAACTACATTTTTAGCATCTTCTTATTTTCATTGTGTAGTCTTTGTGTGTGTCTTTTTTCTCCTTTGTACATCCGATGAACACATTCACTTATTAAAATATAGTTTAACTTCTCCTTTGCTGTGAAATTTCCATGGCAATCCCAAAAAAGGGTTGTACATTCAAATATGAAAAAGTGTACCAAACAAGGTTTTACTTGTTAAGTTAGCTGCTTCACTTTTTCTTTCCAATTTATTTGTGGTGGTGTTTATTGCACTCCATGCGGAATATGTTGCATGAGCCATCGTGTTAAAATGTGAAAATATCTCTTAAAGTGAAGATCAGAGGAAACACAGAAAAAAAAAAAAGAGGAAAAGGAGAGGAGCTGAGCATGATGCATCCCTATAATGTCAGTTCTGAGGAGGCTGAAGAAGGAGGATTCTGAATTTGAGGCCAGCCAGGGCTACATAGCAAGACTCTGTCTTAAAACAATAACAAAAAGGGGGGTTGGGAGAGAGAGAGAGGATGGAGGGAGACTAATAGAGTATATCTTTCAAACATACTTGGAGAGAGTAATGAGAGAGTAAAAAAGAGCAAAGTGCACAATACAACTGTATGAAAATGCATAACGAAACCTTTTGTATTCTCCTCTAAAGAAGTAAGTTTGGGATTATGGTCTATGAAATTGCCTCTACAATGCTAAACTATCCAAGCGTTATATATGCTTTTTGTAGATCTATATTATTCCTCTTAGCCCATTTTATAGTAATTATTTAGTTACATTTATTTTTCTTACTGTTAGTCATAGTAGGTACTGTGCCTTAATCTTGTGATAGTTACTATGCTTAGCCTGGTATATAAAATGCACATATTATCTTCTCCATATCCATTTAAAATTATCATATATTCCTTTTAAATGAAGTCATAAAATCATGAATCCTATATTCTCCTTCCTATTTCACCCACAAATTGTCACAATACAGAATTCTACATGTGCACTCATAAAATAAATGCAATTGACTGACAGACTGATTATCCTAGTTGGAAGCATATTTTAAGATGTTCACAGTAGTTACTGTCACTATTTAAGATTATTATAATCATAATCATTTTTATTTGTACAATGCTTTATATTTTCTAAAACCTTTTTCATATGCATTATTTGATGTGATCTCATAACAATCCTGAAACTACAATAATCAACACAAACAGTATCCATGTAGCAAGGTAAATTGAATATATATATACTTTTAACACATAAGATTAAAATAAGCTAACAGTATGCAAAAGTAAAAAGGCAAAGGATGTATTTGCTTATTATTTTACCTATAGTGAGTACTAATCCAAATCATTTGTGTTGACTTTGATCAAGCTACATCTGTTTTTAAAAGTGCTTTGATCTGTTTTACAAAGCAAATTGCCCCAAGGGTATTAATAGACTGAGCAGAAAAAGGTAAAATTATCCTTTCTTTCAGATTTTTAACTAGACAGCTTTGATTGATGAAATATCTAAAGGCTGGGTGTATCATCATTCTCAATTTATAAATGTGTTCATAAGGGTTTCTTTTATCCTTCTTCTTCCTAGTCCATTTGTAATATTGCTTACTTCATTCCAGTTATAAAATGCTTCCATGTTCAATCATGTTAAAGTGCAAAATTGTCACTCAAATTGAAGATCACTAAGATGGACTGTTTCTCTGAGAATAATTAATATCTGGAGACCTAATTTAGTTCTTTTTGTTCTAATGTTCAACAAAAATCCTCATTTATCAATGTATGCTTCCCATGTGTCACATTGCTCTCTGGAAAGTAGGTCACAGGAATAACAGCATTGGTTTTTAAGGTCTAGTATTCAAAGATGCTGGTGCAGTGAAATTGCATGTTCCCAAAGCAATCACATCTAAAAGGTCATAGTAGGGACAACTAAAACCACCAAATAATGGTGACAGAGGTTCAGGACATGTTTCAATGTGGTATAACAACTCTTTCACCTGGTGAATATATGTATATGCATGGTGACCTTCAGACACTCCCATCTACTTAGAAAAATACTGTAATTGACATAACTATGATAACTTCTAAGATTTTAATTTATAGACTGTGTTTTCAATCCTCATTGAACTACACAGCAGGATCAACTAATAAAGAATCTCTCTAAATGGGAATTATTACAACCAAGAAACACTCTAACGTAAGTAGTTTAAGTTTGGGAGAAAGAAATATTAAAAGACATAAAGAAACAAGGGGAAGAAAAGAAGAGAAAAAAAGAAGAAGCGGAGGGAGGAAAGTAGGTAGTTGAAAGCCCAATAAATATTCTGTTTTTTGTTGTTAGGTGACATTGAGTCATATCCAACTACCCTCATGGGGTTTTCAATAGCTGATTATTTCAAGATTGCCTCTGTAGTGGATTGCCATGTCCTTCTCCCATAGTTCATATATAGTTTCTCAAAATGTCAGTCAAAGCAGTATGTCAAAATATGTCATTTTAAATATGTTTTCTTTGGTTTATCTTAAAATTTTGTATATCATCAACTCATTTCCACTTTTCAGAGTTTTTTTCAGGATTCTGCCTTGTTCATCATTAAGCACTCTCAAACTTTCTTTACTTTAAAATTCCTTTTCATTGAAGAAGAACTATCATGATGCACAAAGTAATGCTGCACATACTGTCATTGTGCAGGCAGGCAC
>VMDO01006054.1:15118-104605 GCA_007922755.1 Pedetes capensis | reverse complement strand
CTCTTTTTCCTTTCTTTCTTTCTTTCTTTCTTTTTTCTTCTTTCTCTCCTTTTCTCTTTCCTTCCTTTCCTTCTTTCTTTCCCTTCCTTCCTTTCCTCCTTCCCTCCCTCCTTCCTTTCTTCTTTCCTCCTTTCCTTTTCTTTTCCTTTCTTTCTTTCTTTCTTTCTTTCTTTCTTTCTTTCTTTCTTTCTTTCTTTCTTTCTCTCTTCCTTTCTCCCTTTCTTTCTTTCCCTTCTTCCTTTCTTCCTCTCTTTCCTTTTTCCTTCACAGCAAAATTCATTGTTTAGCTATCCTCACTTTTTACCCAATAGGAATTTTGTCTCACATGGATCTTTTCCTATACACATAAAGTTGTCAAAAATTGCATGCTTAAGGAAATCAGAAAAAAATGAGTGATTTATATAAAAATGTAATTATACTCATTATTCATAAAATTTAATGTCAGACCCTCTCTAGCTATTCTCCTCTCCCATTTCCTTTTCTCTCAGGACATACAAGTCTCTATTTCTGTTTCCCTTCCACTTCAGTGTGACCATATGATCAAGTTGTAGACAATACCACGAGTTCAGCAGTGACACTCTGTGCTTTCAGCACTGACTTTTAAACCTTCCTTCTCATGATCCACCATCTTGATGTCGACTAAGATGACAAAATTGGGAGCCACTCAATGAAAGCAAATTGGGTCGTAAAATCAACATTTATAAGAAAGACAATGTCAATCAGGGTAACCTTCTTTGTACCCCAAGAAGCTAGAAATTCTATAGCATTTGGCCCATTAAAAGTTTTTGGATATGGCCAGGTGCAGTGGCATACACTTGTAATCCCAGCAACTTGGAAGGCGGAGGCAGAAGAATTGTGAGATCCAGGCCAGAAGCAGATTTTGTAACTTAGTGAGACTCTGACCCAAAATAAAAAGTAAAAAAATGGGGCAAGGACATAACTCTATGGTAGAGCTCTTGCAAAAGCAAGCATAAGGCCCTGGGGGTTCAACCCCACAGTACCACACACACACACACACACACACACACACACACACACACACACACACACACACACAAATATGAGATTTGTTTGTTTCAGCAGCTAGTGTTAACTAGTACAATTAGTACCTATAATTCTGACCAAAACGAATAGAAAATACTAGAGGTAAAACAGACTGTCTTTCACATTTTAATGTGCTGTTTTAAAAATTATCTTTAAAAATACTTTTAAAAGCCCAAAATTACAAAAAGCATAGCAACAAAGCATGGAATTCAAGGTCAAATTTGTTAACACATATTTTTACATAGAAAAGCAAAGAGCTCTTTATTACCTTAGCTCCTCAGATGCTTCCTGGTTCCAGGCTCATCTACTCTTTTCCTTGCATGACTTTGGAATAGGTGAGGATACTATGACTGATTTTTCAAGGTAAGTTCAGAACATTAGCAGCAGTGAGTATCTAGGTTAGGTTATGGATTCCTGATGTCCTTATCTAGGGAAATGGGCTTCCTCCACCAAGAGGCTCAGTTTCCATGATGATATTCACTGGGCACAAAGAGGTCTCTTCGCTGAGGAGCATAGCTTGCTATGCTGTGTTGTTGGGTGCTGTTGAGTTGTGTCTGACTCATAGTGACCCTTACAGGGGTTTCAATGGCTGATTGTTTCAGGAGTGGATTGCCACATCTTTCTCCCATTTTTGTGGTGCTGGGAATCAAACTCAGGACCTCAGAGACTGCAGAGTGGTGCTCTACCAACTGAGCTAAATCCAAGCCATAGCTTGTTATAGGGAGAGTTTTACAAAGAGAATATGTTAAAATCCTAGGGTAAGGAAAATATCTGGCCCCTAAATGCTCAGAATTGGCTTCTTTCTCATTGAGTTTGGTATTTTCCTGCGGGGAGTGATGGGTGAAAAAAAGGCAGGCAGAGGAACACAGATTCCCATTTTCATGAAGATTTCCAGAATAAGGAAGGGGAGCGTTATTTTCAAATCAGAGCTGAGGCAACTGACAAGAAATTGTGAGGACCTGAATAAGAGCCACAGATGAATTAATTTCTGACCTCAATGCTTGCAGTTTTATTTCTCAGGCACAAGAGCAGAATCATTGTTGAGTTCCAACGGTCTGCTCCCACATTGAATAGCTGGAAATGAATCAAAAGCTGGCAAGAGCTGAAAAGTAAGTGGATTTGCCTCCGGCTCATAAGCCTAATAATGCACAATTTTTGAATATACCAACTGGCCACATCAAAAATGGGACTTGTCACTGTGGGCCAGTCTCTGAGTGAGATTAGGCTACCACCAATCTGATATGCTATATGTATTTGAGTAATTACCAGGACATTGAAAGAAAGGACTTGTTCACAGCCGAGGCACTGTTTTTATATTAGCAAATGAATAGAGTCACATAGAGTAAGGCCAATTTCTTTCTGATGTTCTGGTAGCATTCAGTGCCAGTGTTTCCCATTCATGTGCTGGCTCCTTCCAGAAGCACTAAAGGGAATTGTGTGCATGTAATACATGCACTTAGCCATAATTCCCTTTGAAAATGTGTCTTTCTGATTTTCAGCTTGCAGAGTTAGCCAGGCCCTGCAATGCCTATTGCCTTTCAAGATATAGTTGATAATTTCCCTTAACCCATTCTGCTGCTGCATGTTGAGTAAGATGGAACAAAAATGTGGAAAAGTAATATACTCAAAACACACAGTTCATGGAGGCTGATGCACCTTTTGGATCTCAAAAGATTGGCTAGGGATTGCATTCTCCATCCTGTACCTGCTTAATAATTGGCTTGTCTATCCCTCTCAGAACATCTTTTCCCTCAACCCAAATTTTCCTTACTTATTCTAATTTGTCAATGTGAGTTTTTTTTCTCATTAACTATCTCCCTTTCTGTGTGCTTTATAGAAGCATAATGGAAAGTGGGAAGCAGCACAATGGAAAGGATTGTAATTTCATATAGTATTTAAAAACAATGAATTCTCTTACAGGTAAGACTGTAATCAGGCATAATTAGCTAATACATTTCCCATTTTCTACCATTGAAGTCAGTTGATCTTATTTTAGTAGGCATGTCAGGCTTAAAAACCACAACTGCCTCCCTCCTTTTTAATTCTTGCTTTCCTCTTCCATTTATTACATCTGAGAGAAACACACAGTTAATAATCCCAGGAATTTATGGCAGCATCAGTGTAACAGCAGTATCAGTGCATGTAGAAAGTGGAAAAGGCAGAGAAGTAGTAATAGCTGATTCAAAACCGTGTCCTGATGGCTGGTTGCAGTGCCCCCTCCCTGAAGTGTTCCTCAAACCTCTAATATCATTCCTGAGCATGAGGATACCCAGTAGTAACAGAGCTACAGGACGATCAGATAACAGTAAAGTTGATGTGGCAGCTGGTAGACTCTAGGAATGGGAACACAACACCCCCCCCCCAAGTAATAAAATTTCTTATTGAAAGGGAAGATGTCTTTAACGGACCCTTTATATCTCTCCTGAGACTAACAGGCAATTCTGACTGCTTATTTTTATGTAGTTCTGATGAATGACTCTAGTTGATTCAACTTCATAATAATCTGGTGGCACCCGCTGCTGCTGGCACCAAATGGAAGTGCAAGCAAAGGGCATCATTAGAGGCATTCCAGCAATCTTGGTGAAATTAGATTCTTTGGAAACAAAATCAAGCCCTAGTTTCATGGGCAGGAAGTTGAATAAGAGAGGAATAATGTGAAATTGGTTGAATTATCACTAGCTTTCAAGGCAGTAGACAGGGTCAAAAAGCCAAAGTTTAATTATATTTTCACTCATGTGTGTACCCTGTCCATCGTACACATGGTAGTTAATGAGCTTATTGATATTTACACCATGTCTGTGCCCTTTCGGAGATAATACTTGCATTGAATGGTGCAATTGTGGTATATAAATGTAGTGCTATTTAGTGAATTGCTTTAGTCTCTTTACTTGAGCTATAAGTAGATTTCCAGCACAGCCTCACAAATACTAAATGGGACAAAGGGAAAAAATGTCTTTCTGCCTGCCATATTCTCCCTTATATTCTGAATATATTCACTGGGAATACCTAAAGCAATGGTTCTCAAACTCTCTCCTTCTTAGGTCACCTATGCTGGAGCTCATCTTTAAGTGTGATGCTCCTCTACACCAACATGAAAATCATTCATAATAAGGATATCATGTGGCTCTTGTGAATCCTCACTCAAAATTCTCTGATGACTTCCCATTCTTAAATAGAATAAAATCAGAAGGTTTAACCTATCTGCTTCCCTTCTACCCTCATACCCAAGGTGCTTCCTCCTTCTGTCTCCACCGAAACCATGCTGGCCTTTGCTTATACGGGTTGTTAAGTCAGTTCCTATCTCTGGCTTTTCTGTTTGCATCTCCCTCTCTCCTTGCCCAAAATGGAAACCTCTTGCTGTATCCTCAGGGGGCTCTCTTTCTATATCAGGTCTCTGTTGAAAAGACATCTGAAGCTGTTCATTTTAGATGGCTCATCATTCTTCCCCTCTCATCTGATTTACTTTTCAAAGACCAGCTCTCTGACATAATTTCCGGTATGTTATGTAGTGGAAATTGTATATACCGCATCATCCTCTATTCTAATCCAAATCCTTTCAAGAATTTTAGGAGGCCCCCAAATCAGATGTGGATTAGAATAATGTATGGATTTGATCATGGTTGAGAAAGCGCTCTCCAGCAATCTCATGGAAATCCAATCTATATGTGATTATAACTCACATCTGATTGTATAGCCCTCTAAAACTCTTTTTGAAAGAGTGTTGATTAGAATTGAGAATATGCCGAAAGTATGTGGTGGCTCATGCCTGTAATCCCAGGGACTCTGAGGTGGAGGCAGAAGGATGGCAAGCTTGAGGTCAGGGGCAGCCTGCATAACTGAGCAAGGCCTTGTCTCAAGATAAAAAGAAAGAAAGAAAGAAAGAAAGAAAGAAAGAAAGAAAGAAAGAAAGAAAGAAAAGGGTTGGGGATGCAGCTCAGTGGTAGAGCACTTGCAAACCATGCATGAGGCCCTGGATTCAACCTTCAAGTACTACAAAACCAAAAACAAAAAACAAAAACATAAAAACATCAAGAGTATGTCATACATAGGGTCACTATGAGTTGGACCTGACTCAATGGCACCTAATAACAATGCTCTCTCTCTCTCTCTCTCTGCCTGTGTGTGTATGTATGTATGTATATGTGTGTGAATATATGTATGTATGCATACACACACACATACACACATGTGTGTATGGGTGTGGGTGGGTGTGGGTATGATTTTAATTGCTTTATTTTCTTTATCTCTCAACAGAAAGTAAACTGTACAAGATTTATCTGTCTTATTCACTATTGCTAATCTCAGCCTCTGTGATAGTGCCAGGCACACACAGTAAGGTTCTTCATGGGTTTGGCAAATCAATGAGTAAATAAGGGAAAGAAAGGTGTAGTTCTGTAATCAAAAATTTAAAAGCTGATTATTAAATTCCCAGCCAAGAGTCTCTAACTGTGTCCTTCACGTGGCTATTAACATACATATATCAGAACATAAATAAATGGCAGCAATACCAGTGGAAGTCTCGCCTTGAATCTTTTACTATTTATTTTTTAAAGCAATCTTAATCTCCAACTTTGTTCCTTAATATTCACCGTTACCGATTTGATTCTAGTATATGGTAACTGCGTGTTCTAACATCTGTCCTGAACGCCTCATGGTGTGAATGCAATTGTGGTGAGATCAGGGTGACAAACATGTATTCTCTTCCTCCATGAACACTTTAATTACCTTTGGATTCTCACAGATGAAATAAGCAACATCCAGCACCCAGCGCAGGCTCATTTGTGAAGCCACAAGGAAATACACAGATGGGTGGACATGCTACTCTGATTCCAGACCTGCAGGGAGGGTGAGGTCAGCCTGGAAGGGATGCAGTCAGTTGGTTCCCTTGTGTCTCATTAAAGGGTTTGCTGTGATCAAGGCACTAAAGTTTCCAAAGGTGGGAAACTTGCAGCAATTTTTTGATTGATGCATTTGACATCCTTTTTACTTATTGTGGTACTGGGGGTTGAACTCAGGGCCTCGCTCCTGCATGCTCTGCAAGTGCTGGACCAGCTAGCTGCACCCCAGCCCATTTTTTAACTTTTTGAGACAGGGTCTCACTAAGTTACACAGACTGCCTCTGGTCTCGAACTTGCGATCCTCCTGCCTCCGCCTCCCGAGGCACTGGGATTACAGGCGTGTGCCACCATGCCAGGTGCATTTGACATCTTTAAGCATTTCATTCTTTGTAACTGAGTATATAGCCATAAGGGATGGGGTTTCTCAATTTTAAGAGAAAAAATTGTGTGCAGCAGGATAAGATATTCTGGACTGGAGATGCCTCGGTCTTATCAGTGCATTTGTATAAATGCAATGAATATAATCACACTGTGGTCATCGGGGACAACCAGGTATACGATTTCTCTGGGCAGCTCATTCAAAGCATGCAGTTCTTTCTCTTTTCACACACCTGACACACACATGAAAATTTGTGTTGTTTTCATAATGCACTGGCAAGGTAATAATTCTTTCCTGGAGCACAATGCACAGGATGTATGTATAGATTTTTTTATATTATTTAATTTAACTCCCTCACATAGTACTATAATGCAAGCCAGATTCATGATCACACCTGATAGTAGAAGAGGAAATTGAAGTCCAGAGATATGAAGTGGCACGTCTATCCATCACATAGTAGGTACTGAAGAAATAGGTTGGACCCTAAGTTATATTCTATGTCCCTCTCTTGTTTGCTACACTTTGTGGTTCCTTTGCACTAGAGGAGAGATAGGCAGATTCAGGCCATGCTGTTCATATTTGCCCTGTGTGAATGTTTAATGTAACTGAGGTACTCTTCTCTTCTGTTTTTAGGATGCTGAGTGTTGGGAGAACATGCATATGAATGTGAGATGTCCTCCTCGGCTCCCAAAACCAGGGGTGCACAGAGGCAGCTGTACCACTTACAGCCTAATTGGGGGGTCCTAGATCATTGGATGCCCAAAGTTCAGCAGGAGGAGATAAAGATGTCAGAGAGGACCCCGAAGAGAGATACATCAAAGGCTTCCTCTTGCTGACCCTCTTGATAATGATAATGATTTCAACTGTGTATTACAGGTTGCACATTGTTATGGGAACTGGAGGGGAAAAAAATCTTGTGTTCAAAGGGAGAAAATAAAGAGGACAAGAAGTTATCTTTAAAGTTTTTACATATAAGTAGGTTTGAAATATTGACCAGCTTGGAGAATATATATGGGCCCATAGATAAAAGATAAATGTGGGCCTTACAAGGTTAAAAGTCTCACTTTAAAAAATAAAAGCAGTCAAGTGAACATAGAACCTAAGATTGTAAACTCTGTTACCAAATAATCTTGTTTCAGGGCTAGTGCCCACTATTTACTCAGCTGTGTGATATTGACCTAGTTACTGACCACCTCTGGACCTGCAAACTGGTGATAATGATCACATCCATTCCATAAGCTTGTTTTAGATGTTAAATTAGTTAATGGGTTGGGAATAAAGTGTTACCCAAAATAAGCAGTCAATGCATTTTGGTCAGGATTATAGGATTATTCCATATTTTCACAGGATGTATTACAGTACATATATATATATATATATATATATATATATATATATATATATATATATGTTTGTTGTTAAGTGATGTTGAGTCAGAGTCTGACTCATAGTGACCCTATGTACAACAGAATGAAACACTGCCTGACACTGTGCCATGCCTGGCACTATGTCAGTGTTTCCCTGCTATTCATAGGGTTTTCAATGGCTGATTTTTTTCAGGATTGCTTTAGGAGTAGATTCCCACATCTTCCTCCCATTTTTTGCAGTGCTGGGGATCAAACCCAGGGCCTCAAAGAGTGAAGAGATCCACTCTACCAACTAAGGCAAACCCCAGCCTTACTATCTATAAGGGCAGCATGAAAACTCTGCAGTCAAATGTTTTATCTAACCCTTTCCTAGCTGTGTGACTTTGTACAAGCCACTTAGCCTCACCAACCTTTATTTTCCTCATCTGTAAAGTGGAGATTTTTGTAGTGGCTATTTCCTAGTGTATTTTTCAAATAAGGGGGGCAGGATTCTTATAAAGTGCTTAGCATAGTCTAGGGCATCGTATAATTGCTTCACTGCTTATATAGCTATTATAATAGCTTATATAGCTATTATTGTTATTCAACAACCTTATGATTAGTGAAGGAGTGAAAATGGAATGGTCAGATGATACTGTACAGCTCTTATTTTCATGTAGAACCATTTTTCTTCTAGAATAAAAGTCCACACTAACTGAAGAAAGATAATCCATGAGTTTGCCCTTTTCTACCCTTAAATAGTCTATAGCCATACCACCTTGGCATCTGCTCCCATTAGATCATGGAAGGTAAGCAGGCTTGGGCCTGGACAGTCCTTGGATGGGAGACTGCCTGGGAGCACCAGGTGTTATAGGCTTGGGAGAAGGACTTGGCAATCCACTCCCAAAACAATCAGCCATTGAAAACCCTATGAATAGCAGAGGAGCACTGATAATAGTGCCAGGCACAGCAGTGTCGGCTACTGTTTCATTCAGTTGTACATTGAGTTGCTTTCAGTCAGACCCAACTTGATGGCACCTAATAACAACAAGTCTTAAATACTATCATTAAAAAGACAAATATAAGATTACTATATTTATAAGAAGAATACCCTTTTCAATCTATCATAAGAGATATTAGATTGTTTTGATTGTTATTATGGTGCCATTTAAAATACTGCACAATTATCACTAGTCAATAATTATAGTGTAAAAATTGTAGATATTGAAATGAGTTAAAGTGCAGTGTCTCTTAATTTTAATTACCACAAAAAGTGAAAAGGTTGAAATTTTGTGCATGGTTATTACTTAATAATAGTAAGTTATTAGTGTGGATGTTGGGTTATTTTTCATAACTCTTAACTGCATCCCATGAGACAAGCATACATTCTTGTTTCAATGATGTTGGGCTTGACTATGTGTCTTTTTGATCAATGGCAGGTAGATGGAATTGAAAATATACTGTTTCTGAGCAGACACTTGAATCATCTCGGGCTTTGCCCTCATCTTGAATTCCTGCCCTCCACTCTGCCAGCTGTGTGCCCTGGAGAATAGGTACTCATTCAGAGAAGTCACATAGAACCCAACTGAGTCAAGCAGAACCTGGTAAAACCACAGTAGACCTGCATGAAATGTGAACAATAAATTAAATATTTGCTTTTGCAAGCCACTGGGATTTAAGGGTTGTTTGTTGCTGCAGCAAAAGCTGAATAATAAATACGGAACCATTTTATACAGGACTTGATATGTGCCTCATGCTTGGGCAAGCATTAAGCACATTTTCTCAATTTGTGCTCTTCCTATCCCTATGGGTTAGGCATTATTATTTCTATTTGACAAAAAAGGAACAGAGTCAAAACTGTTGAATGTTATGCTGCAAAACTTATTAGAGACCAGCTTGAGATTCAATACAACACCATCGATATCCAATGTCTAGAGCTTCAGATTGCACGATGACTTCATTCTAAGGATGGAAACTGTAGAGAACGTCTTATAATCAGTTGATTTTAAAGAGCAACATGTCAAACTCTGAGCCATTCTATATAGTTCAACCTAAAGTTTCTTAATGGGACAAGGACCTGGCAATCTACTCTGGATATAATCCTGAAACAATCTGCCATTGAAAACTCTTTGAAGAGCAGAGAAGCACTGACATAGTGCCAGGCATGGCACAGTGTCAGGGAGTGTT
This sequence comes from Pedetes capensis, assembly GCA_007922755.1. Lineage (NCBI taxonomy): Eukaryota > Metazoa > Chordata > Mammalia > Rodentia > Pedetidae > Pedetes > Pedetes capensis. The sequence goes on along the minus strand of VMDO01006054.1, from coordinate 94,811 downwards.
TCGCCTCATTGTACATAAGGTTGCTATGAGTCAGACTAGACTCAAAGTCACCTAACAACAGCAATGAAAATTCTAAATATTAATATTTCAGAACTATGCATGTAATATTTTCAAGCCAGATCCAAAAGCAGATAGTATTGAGAAATAAGAAAAAATGTCTGAGACCAAACCTTCAGTGCATCTAAATTTACTTAGATGACACATAACAAAATTCACACTGTATTCTACCCAAATAATTTAAATTCTCATGGAGAAAAGAAACTGGATTCTTAGGCAAATCCTTCTAGATTCTTAGCCAGGTCTTCAAAGCTCTTTCTATGTAAACTCTGGCCTTAGGAAAGTCCCTGGGGCCTCCTTGACTTTCTCTCCTTAGCCTAACCTTGCAGATTTCGCTCCATTTGAGAAATAAATAAAGCAGAATTGGAAACTCTGAATCTTACCACTCCCCAGCCTCCCAACTTGGTCATATCCTCATTATGGGAAAAGCCATTGCAAAAGGCAAACAGCTTTTCATAATTGTTATTTAATGGATATGGCCTGCTCCTGGGATTTCTTTCTCAGTATCTATTTGTAATTCAAAGGTCAGCACAATACCACTGGCATACATAAGGGTTCTGAGAGATTTGTTCCTCCTGATTGAAATTCAGAGACTGTGGCAGGACAGGTTAGTTTAGGAGCCTCTTGTGTGGTGTGGCTCATGATTAGGGGGAATTTGACCTCTCTTAATTCTGGATTTTCACCAGTCACTAAGAAAAGTGACATAAAAATGTGGAATATGGCCAGAAGCATTTGTTCAGTCTTCTGGTATGGGAGCAAGTCATCAAATGGAAAAGCGTATACAGTGCTATGGTCATTATCTCTCCCCTTAAGTGGCCCTAATATCACCTACAGAGGCTTCTCCTTAAGGTAATTTAAGCAGGAAAAGGCAGCCCTAGAGAGTAATTTCAGCCTCATGCATGTACATATTTGCAGGATTTATATGGCAAGCTACACTTAAATTGGTAATGGCAGTCTCATTTCAAGATATTATATATTGAAATATTATTCAACAAGAAAGCTATTTTCCATGTAGGAATGGGTGATGATTATTTATTAGTTTAAAATGCATCCCTTCTTCCCATCTCACTAAACACCACTTCCATTTCAAATGAGTTTGAAGCCCTCATACACTGCAGTTTATGTGGAAAGGCTGATGGCTTAGAGACATTCATACCTTGAGATACAGGGGGCTAATACTATTATAAATTTCACCATATTTGTGGTAGATGTTTGTTGATTTCAAAGGGGGAGAAAAATTAAAAACCAGATTGGAAACCATTCTAGGGCTATCAGCATGGGCTGTATCTTTATGTGTGGACTCTGTGTGTGTGTGTGTGTGTGTGTGTGTGTGTGTGTGTGTGTGTGTGTGTGTGAGAGAGAGAGAGAGAGAGAGAGAGAGGGAGAGAGAGAGAGAGTGAGACACCAAGAGACACAGAGAGAGTTTCCATTTTCTTCTTTCTGTTCTATTTTGTAGCATGATATTTAGAGTTCACTCTTGAGGTTATTTCCAATCAAATTGCATTCAACCCTGGAACAATGTATATGTTGTTATGCTAGTGAGTTATGGGCCACACATCCTGTAGGTTGAAATGGAGGCTGTAAAATTAAATTCTATAAGGTCAATTCTTCCCCCTCCAGAGAAAATTTGACAATAATTTTAAGGATAGAGGTTTGAAAGGAGTAGCAGACAGAACTTGAAAGAAAAACTAAGAGAAGAATTCAAATTTTTGAACGAGACACTGACTTCCAATGGCAAGGTGACAAAGACTATACTTTGACACCTCCCCATTCCCAACATGCCTTCACCCTGTCAAGCAGTCAGAGTGAATATTGGTCTTTGTTCAAATAGTAGATTTCCCATTGAGGTTAGGGTGAGTTTGAAGCAGAAGCTAGGCATTTTGGTTTTGAACGTAAAGTACACGAGACTTTGAAAGAAGATATGAGCAAAGAAAGTTGTCTTCTTTGGGCCTTTCTTAGAGATCAATAGCAATTGCAAACTTTCATGCAGAGCACTTTATGACACTTGCTGTATATGAGACTTTATGTGTATCATCCCAGATATAAAGAAGATCATTGGCTGTGTGGTAATCAGATACACACATGTATGGATCACCATGGGACACTTAACACTGATGATTCAATTGGCCCTTGAAAAAGTGTCTAAACTCATTTTTTCCTATTTTTCTCTTCTGTTATAATTTTCAATTGAGATTTTCATCTTCATTCAAATTCCTTTCACTCAAGTTTCTTTTATCAAGGCCACCAAGAGCATAAACTGTAGTAAATACAGTGGCCCTTACTCAATATTTATCTCCCTTGATTCATTCACACAGTATTTGATATACTATATTTTTCTGTAATGATAATGAAGAGTGGAATGGGAGTCAGAAAAGAAAAAGTTCCTGAAAATTTTCAAGTAGAATTCCCTAAGGAAAATTGAAAAGACGTGATGGCAAAAAGATGGTAGAAAGGGGAGGGGAAAAAATGACCAGAAACCATGGACAGAGTATTTTGGGTGTCTGAGTTGGTGCTATAGGAAAATCAGTGTAAGACAACAAGGACCAATGAGGCTACATTACTATTTTTCACTCGCTTGGAAAATTCTGGATTTCATGTGCAGAAACCAAAGGCCGCAGACTCAGGTCAGAGCTCTCAGACACAACCTCTGGACCGGTCCTGGCATTAGGAGAGATCTGCACAATGGTAGGCCTGCAGCATTGGCAGCATTGGCATGGGCCTGGGACATCCACCCCCCACCCCCCACTCCCCACATCTACACCCATACCCACATGCACACTGTACTCTGCAGGTAGGTCCCTGTGCCTGTGAGAGTAAAGGGAAACCCAACTGTGCATCAACCTTGGAGGTCAAAGGCCTGCCTTTACCAATGCTATCCCAAACCTGGCAGCCGATTGTGAAGCAAGACTGCATTTGCTGGGAATAGGACAGGGTGGTAAGTGCAGGACTTTGCCTTGGAACTTGGTGCTGGTAAAAGTAAACACTGACTGGCAAAATCCTAACAGCTTTCTACCCCAGGCCAGTCCCTATTTTTTAAAAAAACCTGAAGCCTACTGATCTAGAGAACGAGGTAGGAAGACTTTTCTGTAAATGTTCACACAACTATAATAAGGCTTATGAGCCATACAGTCTCTAATCTGACTACTAAACTCTGCTACTATAGTGTTAAGGGGAACCTAGACACAAAAATAAACTGGGATGATTGTGTTTCAATAAAACCATTTACAAACACCTAGGGAAGAATAGCCTGCAGCCATAGCACTGTGGAGTCCAACCTGTCAGATCTCAGAAGCTAGCAGGGTTGGGCCTGGTTAGTAGCTGGATGGGAGACCCCCAGGGAACACCAGATACTGTAGGCTTGGGAGAAGGACCTGGTAACGCACTCCCAAAAATCAATCCACCATTGAAAACCCTATGAATAGCAGAGAAGCACTGACAATAGTGTTTCTCTTGTAGGGTCACTATGAATTAGACACTGACTTGATGGCACCTAACAACAACATGGAAAAATAGACTTGACCTGAGAATGGTAGTTTCCTGACCCTTGAATATTATAATGAAATGGATGTCATAATGTTTAGAATTAATTCATTTAATAAGAATAGTCTAAAGCTGTGGCATAACCTATAGCAAAGTTTCTACTTGAGTACAATATATCCATTCTTTTTTTGAAAATAGAATCTGTATTTTTTAAGCTGAATATATTGCTACCTAGAATAGAATTTACTTTCATATTCGGTGTGGGGTGTGCACCTTCCTGTCCGGCCTGGAGGTTCAGATGGGCAGTACCACTGTGCACACAGATACTAAACACAATTCACTCAGGACCCTCGGGTGAGGGGCACGGAATCCTGCACTCCTCGGGAGGCCAGTGGAGATGGAAGAAAGGAAAAGCCTCAGGTGCTTTTGCCTTCCAGGGGCAAACAACTGTGTTGGTGGTCTTGGTGGTCACGAGGAGACAGTTATTGCTTCATTGGTGATCAGATGGAGAGCAGGTTCTTTCCTTATTGATGGTTGGAATGGGAGAGCATTCTTTCCTCACCGAAAGTCTGGGGGAGAGCAGGAAAGCTGTTTCCTCATCAGTGGTCCAGGGAGAACAGGTGAAAAGAGCCTGCTTAGCTGATGGTCTGGGTGAAAAGGAGTGAAAAGGGGGAAAAGGGTTGAGGTGCCGCAGGAAGATTTAGAGTCCAAGGCCAGCCTGGGTTTTATAGTGAGACCCTGTCTCAAAATACCAAAACCCAACCAACCAAACAAACAAATAAAAACAAAACCCAAAAAGAACAAGATGATACATAATGATACCACACACAATGCTATACACAATGCTAACAAAAAGGACCCTAAGTTCTTTAAACCTTGGAGCAACAAGGCATTCTATATGCAGCTTTCTTTTATATGAAAGGGTCTCTATTTTGATTAACTTGCAATTATTTGAGTTTTCAATCACACTCAGCCTACTCCTATCCTATTTGGTGCAATAGTCATATGTCATTCTCAACCATATCAATTAGATGCACTTGTTCCATGACACCAAGGCACTGTCCTTTTGACCTATGAAAACAGTATTAAACTTCAGATGGTCAAACCTGCCTGGCTCTGCCACTTACTGTGTGATTCTGGGCAAGTTGCCATTACTGCCAGTTATTCCTTGTAAAATAGGGTTGGCTACAGCTAGTACATGGGGGTGGGAGGAGGCCAGAATGAAATCAAATATGTGGAAATGACAGTGATATTTATGCAGTATCTGTAAAATATATTTGTTTATAAATATCCACAAATGTTTGTGTGTATAACTTTTTGACCGTGAAAATGCACATGTATGGAAGGACAAGAACAAACGCTTATAGTCACATGCTGCTTAATGATAGGTTATATGTTCTGAGATACACTTCACTAAGCAATTTGTGGTTGTTAGAAAATTAAAATTACTTACACAAACCTAGATGGTACAGCCTGCTATGCAGCTAGGCTATTGAGATGGGACAGCTGGTTCTCCTAGTCTACAAACACACAGCACGTCACTGTACTGAATGCTGTAGGTAATTGTAACACAATTGTCTATCTAAATGTATCCAAATGTAGACAAAATACAGTAAAATATGGTGTAAATGATTTTAAAAATGGTGCACTCTGACAGAGCACGAATTGCGGATGGAGGTTGAAAGGCTGCAAGTTGTTTCAGGTGAGTCAGTGAGCAGGTGGGGACCGAGTGTGAAGGCCCAGGATGTTTCTGTGCACCACTGTAGGTTTTATAAACGCTGCACACGTAGGCTGTGCTAGGTGTATAAAACATTCTTTTCAATGATAATTAGTCTTACATTACTAAAATTCCTTCACTTCATAAACTTTAAAAAAAACTTCTTGACTCTTCCATAATAACACTGGCATAAAACACAAACAAATTGTGTAGCTGTACATTTTTTTCATATCTTTGTTCTGTAAGCTTCTGCTCTATTTATCCTTTAATATATATATTATATATAATATATTATATTACATATATTATATTATAATATATGTATATATACATACATATATGTATATATACATATACATATATAAATACATATATATTAATACATATATAATACATATATAATACATATATACACATATATACACATACATATATATATAAATGTATATACATATACATACATATATATGTATATATACATATACATATATATTACATTACATATATATGTATGTATATATGTATATATGTATATATATGTATATATATACATATATATGTATATATATATGAATATACCAACCAACCAAACAAATAAAAACAAAACCCGAAAAGAACAAGATGATACATAATGATACCACACACAATGCTACACACAATGCTAACATGAAAGGACCCTAAGTTCTTTAAACCTTGGAACAACAAGGCATTCTATATTCAGCTGTCTTTTATATGAAAGAGAGTCTCTATTTTGATTAACTTGCAACTTTTTGAGTTTTCAATCACACTCAGCCTGCTCCTATCCTACTTGGTGCAACAGCCATATAGTACTATATATATATATATATATATATATATATATATATATATATATATATATATATATATATATATATATATATATATATATATATATATGTTATATTATATTATATATATTTTATAGTATAATATATATATATATATATATATATATTTACTCTCTATGATAATACATCAGGCACTCTTTTATATTCAGGGATTAACACAGCATCTACAGAGACAAAAATCCTTCCCCCATAAAGCTTATGTTTCACTGGTAGAGAGAACAAAAACTGTTAAGTATATACCAGGTTAGATTGCAACAGCATAAAAAGCAGGGTAGTGGACGGGCAGTGGGTGAAGAAGCATTTTTTAGATAAAATATTCAGAAAAAGCTTCCTCTGACCAGATGTCACTGCATATAGAGAACTCACTGAAGAGAGCAGTGGGCTTCATAGGTTAGCCAAGACCCTGAGGCAGAAGCATGCTGCTCAGATCAGGAGAACTTCAAGAAAGACACAGAGACCAAAGAGAATAAGGACAGAAGTCATCGCACATAACTTCAGAGGAAGAGGGACAAGTTCATGCAGGGTCGTGGAATGGATTTGGCCTGTATCTTTGGTTTAGTAAGAAGACTATGGAATATACAAAAGGACAAATGACAACCAGTCTGCTTTAACAGGAGCCCACTGACTTCTCTGTGGAAAACAGGTGTAATGGGGACAAGGTCAGAAGCACAGGAGCAGTAGATTGCAATTGCTCAAGTGAGGATTGACAGTGGCTTGGGTGGTGATGATGGTGATAAGTGGTCCGACGCTGAATTTTTTTTAAAAGACAACTGGAAATTAATATCTCCAGTTAGAGACCAAATGTTTAATAGATGGTTTGGGAACAAATAATTATTTCAATAAATGACAAACATCAGGTCTTGAGAGCTGTATCCTTTAAATGATTATTAAAAGATAATTCAATTCCTCAATCAAGAGGAATTGAAGCAGAGTAGGATTTTAGGATATTGTGTTTTTTTAGATTCTGGTTAAAGTAATGTAAATCTTTTGGAAAACTCCCAAGTTTGTAGTTGCAAGAGTAAAGACAAGAAAGACTTTCTGCTGTGTTTTTAAGTTTTAAAAACATAGTGAGTTATGTTAGTGAAAGCATCCAATAGGATGACTTAGAAATCAGGGAGATATTAGAAGGCAAGAATATTTTCCCTTCACACAACCCGAAACATGGTTTTGATTAACAAGACACAAGCACATCAAGAATGTTTATAGAAAATTGATATTTCCAATTTTGAAGAGAAAAATGTTCTGGGTGTTTGCACTGTATCATCTAAAAATATAGTATATATTTGGATAGCAATTGGATAGGTTAATATTATGCAAAATGACAATGTTTTATTGGCTCTCTGGTTAAAAGTATAATGCAGCTAAATTTAAACATGGTGGGCTAATTTGCTAGGGGGACTTTTACATTTCTGCAAATCATTTTAATAGATCACATAAAAGAAAAATATGAAAGCTTAAGCATGATCAAAATTTCACGTTATTCTTAGAGAAAAGGAATCTTATCAAAGTAGAAAATATTAGGAAATGTGTTTGGGTTTGCTAAATTACTTTCAATCTCATCCTTTATATCATTTTTAAGTCTCTGAGGCACATGCAGTCAGATCCTGGAAACTAATTATTCAGATTTGAAAGCAGAATTGTTCTGAAACATCTTGTTTGAATGTTGTTTGGTTAGAATATTTTCCTGCCCCACACAAACCCATATGGTCTTTCTTAATAGGATTTTCCACTTACTTTATGAATCTTTAAGTAACTTCTGACTTCTTATGCCCTCAAAGGCACTCTTCTTCAAGGAAATTGATGACAGGAGATCCCAAGGCTCAGAAGAACATAAAGAACATGGCTTGGGACTTATCCCCACCTTCTGCACAGACTCTTCACTTCCCCATATCAAGATTCTTATATATTTGTCACTAATGAGGGGAGAGTTCAGTGGTAGGAAGTCAATTTTGTCACTTTTCCAGGTTACAGTATTTACTCAATTACTGCTATTGTTCATCTCCTCCTATTTGATACCTGAGAGTATCTCTCAATTGGCTCAGATCTCAAGGCATGTGTGATCTTTAATCTTTTGTGTCAATCTGGCTGAACTAAAAATCCAACCATAAACTGATGTTTCTGCAAGGGTGATTTGGAAAAAGATTAACATTTAAATCAGTGGACTATGAGTAAAGGAGATTTCCCTTCATGATGTGGGTGGCTTCCTCCAATCTGTTCAAGGCCTGAATAGAACAAAACACTTATCTGTCCCAAGCACGAAGAAATTCTGCAGCAAATGACCTTCAGACTTGAAATGAAACAAGTTCACCTTGAAGATTTTAAACTGTCATTCTCCATAGTTTCCAAACCAATTGTGTTTGTGTGTGTGTGTGTGTGTGTGTGTGTGTGTGTGTGTGTGTGTGTTTCTTCTGATTCTCTGGAGAACCTCAACTAATATAATGGGATAAAGGTCCTGGAATAATTTAAGTACTTCTCACTCCTTAAATTCCAACACAGTATTTTCAAAATATTACTAGAAAAATCAACTGCTTACAATATAAACTTAAGTAACTAATCTTAAGTCTTCCACCATGGTACCAACATGTCTAACATTAGGGATAGTCTTGGGAATTCATGGCTTTATTTCAAGGGCAAATTGTAATGATAAAGTGATTCAAGTAGAGATGAGGCCAAAAGATCATCTCCTTTGATAAGCCTTTGAATTTGTTCAAACTTATCTTCAGTCAAGATTTGGATATATTTTTAGGTTTTTTAACTGGGTTAGTTTACTGAAACAACTTGACTTAATGAAGAAATACAGTGGAATCAAAGTGAAGAGTTACAGTAAAATTCAGCATTTGAAACTTTTACATTGAGGGTTTGAAGTTGATGTTTTAATTCTGAAAATACGACATGTTTTAAAGCAGATTTTACATTGCATTCAATCTCTTAGGTAACAATTATTCTTGTAGCTTTACACCATATCAGGACCAAATAGGAGAATAGGCTAGTGGACAATGAGGGTTTCATGAATGCAAATATATATCGTAACATTTTACAATGCCTAAGCCATGATGACACACAAGTTATAGTTAAGTCGCAAAATCATAAAAAATTCCAGGGAGTAGGAAGTTCATAAAGCTACTCTTATAGAAAGAGTTTTTATAAATCTATATCTGATATAAAGTTCAGCTCCAGTAGCCAATTGAGTTGTCCATCTCAGGTTTCTCCAAATTAATTTATATTTTAATTAACATGTATCATAAGTGCAATAAGTGACTCGAGTTGAGTTATATTTTAGATCAGTTTACAAGGCTTTTGTGGATCTACTGAGTGACAGTCAGTATAAAGAGAACATCAAGGAATAAATCTGAAAATTAAATGGGTTGAGGATTGTTTCAGTTTCCATTTTTATTCAAATAAATAACTCATAACTCATTGCCTTAAAACTAACAAATTAATTTATTTGCTCACTATTCCCCATTTGGGCTGGGCTCAGCTGGACGGTTCTTTTGCTAATCTTGTCAATGGTTACTTGTCTGGCTATATCCAGTTGGTGGGTCAACTGGAGGCTTAAATCAGCTGTAGTACTGAGATGTTTGAGAGTATTTTTCTATATAATACAGTCTTGGGACCTTTTGCTCTTTCTGCATGGCTTCTCTTATAAAGTAAGTATTTGTTATATGGTGAGTTGAGGCTTCAAAAAAGAAAGTGTAAGCATTTGGGCCTTCTGAAACCTTAGTCATGAATTAGCACTGTCTTTTCTCCTAACTTTTGACTAGGACAAGCCTTCGAAGATTCAAGAAGAAGGCTTCTAGAGTTTAGCTCAGTTGGTAGAGGGCTTTCTCTGCATGCCCTGAGGCCCTGGGTTTGATCCCCAGCACCACAAAAAATGGGAAAAGGAACTGGCACTCCACTTCTGAAACAATCTCAAAAAACAATCAGCCATTGAAAACCCTATGAATAGCAGAGAAGCACTGACATAGTGCAGGACATCGTACAGTGTTGGGGAGTATTTTTTTTCTGGTGTACATAGGGTCGTTATGAGTCAGACTTGACTTGATGGCACCTAACAACAACAAACCAGGAAGCATGGTTCATTAGAAGTCACCAATATAATAAGCTGCAATAAGCCCACAACTATTTATGCCTGAAAAGCTTAATAATTTGGGTATAGGTGATCCTGTGCTTTAAGTGGATTTGAATACAGTTAAATTTAATATTATAAATATATAGATTCTTCCCTAGGGATGCTGAAGTTATTTGACATTTTATAAAAGGCAGGAATCGTGCAAGGTAATTTATGTAATTTATTTTCTTAAGTTCTTATGCTTTCTAATAATAGCCCCAGTTTACAGATGAAGACTGAATTTATGATGTAAAAACTTGTCCAATCTCATACTACAGAACTCATATTGAAACTCAACTAGTTTTACTCTGGAACAAAACCTTTGAGCCACCTTCTCTGGCTATCATTTAGACTTAGAAATCTGATTTCCAAAATTACAAATGTCTACCACCATGGAAGAAGAAGCTGGAAACCCACTCCAAAAACAATCAGCCATTGAAAACCCAATGAATAGCAGAAAAGCACTAACAATAATGTTTCACCTGTTGTACATAGGGTCACTATGAGTTGGACATGAACTACACTGCACCTAATAACAACATCACTATGAAGTCTGTCAGTTCTCTTTTCCACAGCAGATTAGAACTCATTTCCAATGTGCCTTAATATAAGAAAGATAAAGGGCCTAAACTGAACTCTACAGCTGTGTTTATGTCTCATACAAAGTTATTTCCTAGAAAAAAAGAACAGCACACAATAGCAAATATGTCACCACATATTGAAGCAAACTCACTGAGACTCCAGCTGTTTTGTTCATTAATTTTAACAAAAATCTATTTCTAGACCATTATGTGGTGGCATATTCTCTCATTCTGCTCATATCATTTTTGAAGGGAAGGCAATGTATCTCAGCCAACTTGGGTCTTCTTTTTAACACACATCACAGAGAGAAGTAATTATTTTACCAATCTCTACCAATGGTGGCAAGCTCTATGGAGTTAGAGACTGTGTTACCCTCTTTTTCCCTTACAGCCTCCAACATTGAATACTGCAGATACCTAGCAGGAGCTCAGTGAACGTTTCTTGAATGAATGTCTGGTGATGACAAATACCTACATATTTTTCTATCTGTGTTAGCAAGCAGTGCCACCGAATGTCATTTCATTCATTCTAAATGACTGATTCTGCCATCCAAGCAGAAACACAAAGAGCAATGCAGATGAATTTAAGAAGCCTTTGAGGCCTCCTCTGCCATGGAACGCTACCTGATAGAACTGGATACCGCATGCTGTCAGGCATGAATTATTCATCAGCACTTCACTCCTACATCATTATACCTTTCATTCTCCTGCATTTGCACAGATAGGATTGATGGACCCATCATACTCTGTAATATTAATAATCAGAAAGACTGGAAACATTTTCACCAAGAAGAAAACTATGTAAGAAAACACGATAACCACACTGGTAATTGGTTCTCCAGTTTCTAACTAAGCAAGAGATGTGCTGGAAGGGTGAAAAAAAATGTGTTGCTTTTTGTCAAAATATTCATTGTGTAGGCAATGACTACCAAATAGAAATAACTACTTTCACAAAAGGCCTAGGAAATAGAAATCAGTTTGTGAAATCTGACATCACATGTTCCAAAATGGGGTACTTTGCTGGTGATGATTGTAAAGCACTGGCTTGGAAAATCTACACAGAATTCTTCCAACCATGGAAATGTATGAATCAAGAAGAGCACTGTTCAGATCTAGTTATAATTGTGTGTGTGTGAGAGAGTATCTGTGTATGGGTGTATGTGTTGCTTAGTCATTTACACAGGAAGTAAACTCATGACTAGATATCACACATATGTGCACACATGCACACATAGACTCTTACACAAAAGAGGAAAACAAATCAAATTTTAAATAAGTCCAGATTTAAAGAAAATGTGGTGAACTCATTTTACCTCTTTTAATTTCCCTTCTATCTATTCAAATAAATAACTTTATTGAAGAACTACTATATACCGTATATATTTTGTGGTACATAGGATGGAATGGTGAACCAGACAGAGATAGTGCTTTCTCTGAGAAGTTTAGAGATTCCACCATTACAATCTGCACTTAACCTAGTCTAACACCACATATAAGAGAAGGATGCGGCAATTCATTCCTGAAGCAATCCTGAAACAATCAGCCATTAAAAACACTATAAGGGTCACTATGAATCGGACCCAGCTCCAGGGCACCTAACAACAAAACAACAACTACATATAGATTATTTTTATAGAGTTTCAGAAAATACAACAGTATTTCAGATTAGTGCAATGTAAATGTATATTGAATAAATAGAAGAACAATCTGGAAACTTCAGCCTTAGAAATAATCTCAGCACATAAACTTTAGCTGAAGTATAAATACTGATAAGAACATGATTCTGATATTAGGTTATATGATTGCATAGAGACTTTAATAAGGGTAAAAATGTAAGAATTCAAGGTGATGATACAATGCAACAAAGGTATGTTCCTATCTTGTTATTAGGTGCTTTCAAGTCTGATCAGACATATAGCAACCCTGTGTATAACAGAAAGAAACACTCCCAAACACTGTGCTGTGCCCAGCACTATGTCAGTGGTCCTCGGCTATTCATAGGGTTTTCAGTAGCTGATTGTTTCAGGATTGTTTTGGGGGTGGGCTGCCACTTCCATCTCCCAATTTTGTGGTACTGGGGATATAACCCAGGGTCTCATAGAGCACAGAGCAATACTGTACCAACTGAGCTAAACCACAGCCCCCAACAAAAGTATATAGATCCATGATTATAGCATTAATTTGAAGCTAATTTACACACATTATATTTGATTTTCTCTTCTTCAGGTGCCCTTTGAAATCTTCCATTTAGTTCTTCAATTTTGTCATGTCTTCCTTTTGCTTTAGCTCCTCTATATTCATGGGTAAATTTCATTCTCTTTTGACATGTAACTTGGTCTTTTCTTTCTTTCTTGTCTTTTTAATAACGTTTTGATTTCCTCATAAATCAAATATTATACTGACATGTACAAAAGGCTGGAGATAGAAAACCAAAAGGGAAGAACACATTCTGTTTATATCAAGCTTAAAGAACTGAAGAAAAAATTCAAGCCTTGAGTGGCAATAGTGAAGGATTCTGTAGTGAAAATATTAAACAATGCAGGAAGCATCAAAAGAAAATAGCCATTTCTTGGTCATTATACCAAGAAATTGGTGGGTGATCAATCATTTCAAGAGATTTCATATGATTAGGAACCAATAGTAGTAAAGGAAGAAGGGGAAGCTGCCTTGAAGGAACTGGCAAAACACAAGGCTCCAGGAATTGATGGAATATCAATTAAGATGTTTCAACAAACAGATGCAGCACTGGAGGTGCTCAATTATTTATGCCAAGAGATTTGGAAAACAGTCTACCTAGCCAACTGACTGGAAGAGATCCATATTTGTACCTATTCCTAAGAAAGGGGATCCAACCAAATGTAAAAATTATTGAACAATATCATTAATATCACACACAAGCAAAATTTTGCCAAAGATCATTCAAAAGTGATGGCAGCAGTATATTGACAGGGAAACACCAGAAAACCAAGTCAGATTCAAAAAAAGGTGTGGAATCAGGGACCTCATTGCTGATGTAAGATGGATATTGGCCTAAAGGCAGAGAACACTAGAAAGATGTCTATTTATGTTTTATTGTCTATGCAAAGGCATATAACTTTGTCTGTCAATCACAACAAATTATGGATAACATTGGGAAAATGGGAATATCAGAATATTTAATTGTATTTATGAGGAACCTGTACATGTACCAGGAGGCAGTCATTAAAACAGAAAAAGGAAGCATTACCTAGTTTAATGTCAGGAAAGGTATGTGTCAGGGCTGTATCTGTTCATCACACCTCTTCAATCTCTATGCTGAGCAAATAATCTGAGAAGCTGGACTTTATAAAGAATGTGGCATCAGAATTGGAGGAAGACTCATTAACCTGCAGTGTGCAGATGACACAACTCTGCTTGCTGAAAGTGAAGAGGATTTGAAACATTTACTGGTGAAGATCAAAGAACATAGCATTTAGTATGGACTGTGCCTTAACATCAATAAAACAAAAATCGTTACAGCGGGGTCAGTAAGCAAATTCATGATAAATGAAGAAAAGATTGAGATATCCAAGATTTTGCTTTACTTGGTTCTGTAATCAACACCTGTGGAAGCAGCAGTCAAGAAATCAAAGACACATTGCATTGGGAAAAGCTATTGTAAAAGATATTTGAAAGTATTGAAAAGTAGATGTCACATTGAAGAAGAACGCGTGCCTGCTTCATGCCATGGTATTTTCAGTTGCATCATATGCTTGTGAAAGTTGGAGAGCAAATAAAGGAGACAGAGTAAGAATTGATGCTTTTTAACTACAGTGCTGGAGACAAATATTGAATATACCAAGGGCTGACAAAAGAACCAACAGATCTGTCCTAGAAGAAGAAGCAAGGATGGCTAGATTGCATGCTACATATGTTGGACATATTATCAGAAGGGACCAATCCCTGGAGGACTTCAAGTTTGGGAGAGTGGCAAGTCAATGAAACACAGGAAGACCCTCAACTAGACGGATTGACCCAATGCCTATAAGAATGAGCCTAAACATAAAAAAGATCATGTGCCTGGCACAGTGTCAAGGAGTGTTTCATTTTGCTATACATAGAGTCACCATGAGTAGGATCTGAGTTGACAGAACCTAACAACAACAAACAACAACTCACCAACAAGGTCATTCTATTCATTTGGTCGAAGCAGATGAGTTAAAAACAAGCAGAGAAGGGTGGGGCACAGTGGCCCTGCAATCTCAGCAGCTCAAGAGGCAGAGATAGGAGGATCACAAGTTAGAGACCAGGGCAATCTGTGTAATTTGGTGAGACCCTGTCTCAAAAAGTAAAAAAATGGGCTGGAGGTGCAGCTCAGTGGTCCAGTACTTGCAAAGCATGCAAGCACGAGGCCCTGGGTTCAACCCCCAGTACTGGAAAAACAAACAAACAAATAACAACAACAAAACAAGCAGAGAAGGAAACTCCATGGAACCTATCTACATGAATATTTTGTAAATACGTAGAGCGTGTGGTGAAACTCTGCTACACTTTAAAGTGTGTACTATAATAATCTACTACCATAATTTATCATGGAAGGTAAGTATATTGGTTACTGAGTGATTATAGATTTCCCTGATCCACACAGTATTTGTTAGAGGCAAATGTTTTATGCTTAATTTATGTAAAAAAATGAATAAAGAATGAAATAAAGGCAGAAATGATTTATTAATCTACCTAGTGATACCTGGTCCAGCTCTTTTTGCTTCTGCAGCTTCATCTCTTCTCATCCTTGTCCTTTAGCCTCATTGGCCTCATCTGAATGCCCAATACTTCTGCCCTCTAAAGAGAGTCTGCAAATTCTATACCTCCTTGCAAGAATGTTCCTTCTCCCCCTCCATTGTCTTTCAATCAGGTAACTCCTAGTCATCCTTCAGATGTTCTCCAAGTTAAATACTAAGTCCACTGGAAGCCATAATTTTACTGTCATTGTTATGGAGAATGTCCATTATATACCCTCAATTACCATGAATATCTCCATGATATGTAGCTATAATTTCAGATATATAAATACAATGGTATCTACAAAATTAATTTTATGTTTCAAGAGCTTCTGATTTTCACAATCAGAAGCAGAATGAAGAAAATGCACATATCTAAGCATTGGTGGTTAGGTAAGGATATTTTAGAATATAAAAATAGCAAATGCAGAGAAGAGTTTGGGAGCTCAGGGTCCTCCAGAGTCTTGGGAACCACATTTTATGTTCCAGACATACATCTGGTCATGGACACTTAAAGCAGGTAAAATTCTTTCCTCCTTATGTTTTCTTAGTAAGTCATATTTACGAATAAGGCAGTGTGCAAGAATTATTATTTCCATTCTTATTTCTTGTTTTGTTATCATTTTTTAAAAGTTAAATCCAGAGCTAGCAATTTTCTGGTGATTTCAACCTAGTCTGGTTACTAATTCTGACTTAATGAAACCTGGTCCTCAGCAGCTGGTTTGTGCTCCCAGTAATAGAATGTTAATTCTGTCCCTTCTCATAGCAGTAGGCACACTTCAGTGAAAGTGAACTGTGGGGGGGATTATTTCTCTTGACAACAGTGGCAGGTTGTGGCCTCCACCACTCTGGCAGGCTGTTACCCACTGTTCTATTTCCATGCACATTCATTTCAGACAGTGCATAGTCTGTTGTGGAATAGTGAGTATAATTTCTTAGCTATAAAGGTAGGATGCAGAAATCAGCCAGCAAGAAATTGAACTGATGCCCTGGAAAATTTAAGAGAAAACCATATTATTTCTTCATTTTTTAATACAATGAAAAAACCAATCATGAGAAATAACATTCTTTTGGTGCCAAGTAGGAAATGGATACCTATGTAGAAGCATTAAATCAGATTATCAATCTCTATTTAGCTCGGTTGGTAGAGCGCTGCGCTGCAGTCTCTGAGGTCCTGAGTTCAATTCCCAGCACTGCAAAAATGGGAGAAGGGCCTGGCAATCCACTCCCAAGGCAATCCCGAAACAGTCTGCCATTGAAAACCCTATGAGGGTCCCTATGAGTTGGATACCGACTCGACGGCACCTAACAACAACAACAACAACAACAGAAATGCTTAGGACATCTGGAGACAGACACACATCCAGTGGTTTATTTCCAGATACTAATTTTAGTTTGACTTTGTACAGTATAACTTCTTTTTCTGCTAGACAATTTGCCTAGCTTTATGGAAATTTAGTTGACCACACTTAGATCTTATTAGGGAATCTGACAAAGTTTTTCACTATTTTGTGAACAAGATGGATAACTTTTAGGTCAATTATAAAACAAGATAAGCCCCTGTGCTTTGAAGAGTACTAATTAACAGATCAATATTATACTTTGGAAATTTTCTAGTTGTGGTTTGACTTTACACTTTGTCCAATGAAGTAAATAAAAGTATTTGTAAAACTTGCAAAGAACAAATGAAAGAATCAGGATCTAAAATATTTTAGTAGACTGTGCCGATGGTCTAGATCTGAATGTAATTTCAATGATGATTGTGAGATTATATTCATGGATTAAAAGGTCAAAAAGGTAGATACAGAAAGGCAAGGATGAAACCTGCTGCCATGCTGTATAAGACTTAGGGATTTGAACTGACTATATAGTTTGTCTCAACAGTGAGATGGTACAAGGGCAAATGTAAAGGTCCTTGTCCAGTATGTGGAAAGTGATGGCCCAACTTGATTTTATTTACATAGACCACATGTATGTGCCAATCCACTCCTGAAACAATCCCGAAACAATCAGCCATTAAAAACCCTATGAAAGTTTCTATGAGTTGGACCTGACTTGGGGGCACCTAACAACAACAACATATGTGGAGGAAAGTAATGCTCTTCAGGTCTTACATTTTAAGAATTCAGAATAAATTTGTAAGAAAGGCACTGAGGATAAAACTTAGCATTAGATCTCATGAGGAATGGTTGGAAAAGTGGGGATATTTAATGTGAAGAAAACAAATTTTTCTGATATGGAACAAATTATAGTTTTGGTCTTACTTTTCTGATAGGCTTTTATGGGGACAAGAATTAAGGCTACAGGGTCTTACATATTTTGGACATGTCATCAGGAGGGACCAGTCCCTGGAGAAGGACATCATATATGGCAGAGTGGCAGGTTAATCAAGAAAACACCCTCAACTAGATGGATTGATGCAATGTCTACAACAATGGGCTTAAACACAAAGGTCATGTACCTGTCACAGTGTTGGGGAGTGTTTCATTCTGCTGTACATAGGGTCACTATGACTCTGACCTGACTCGAGGGCACCTAATAACAACATTTGACCATAAGGGTTCAAATTAAGACAACTAGATGGAAACTTAAAGACAGATTCTGCCATTATTAAGATGTTTTAACTATTCATGATGCTCAAAGATAGATAGACTTTCCTTTGAAGTATGGAGTGTACTTACAGATGATGTCAAGTGAGAACTGGAGAATAGGAGTATAATGTTGTACTTTGAGTCAACGTCTGTTTTCCACCTTGAAACTAAATGATTCTGTAACTTAGGAGAAAATGTTTCATCTCTGTCCTATATTTTACTTTAACTCAGAGTTTTCACAGAGTTTTCACAAAAAGCAAAGGAATAAGAAAAATATGAGACTGGAAGATATGCTTCACCAGCAACACAAACATGACTTTTAAGTGGATTTGAAGTCTTAAAAATGTCCAGGAATAGTAAAACTTTTGCCAGTCAGAACCCTCTAAAAAATATCACCCCTTGCCATTTTACATTTGGGCAACACATCAAAAGGTACAATTTGGGCTTCATAGCTTAGAAATCCACTGCCTTTCATGCATGTCTTTTTCATATTTCATCTTTTGTGAGAATCTTTGAAAGAGAAGGGAGGATAAGGTACAACCATAGCTATTTATCCAGTGGAATTCTGGATATTCACTTCTTAAGGAGGTCCCAAAAGCTGACTTTAGGAAGAGCTCTCCATCCTATGGTAAATGTCACCACAAAACAGCCACTCAGAAGATGGCTCAAATTTGACATAGGGATAAAAATGATAAAAACATGATTTTGTGTAAAATAAATGAAGTGATTTTTATGACTCACAAATTATTTTTATACTGCAGCTCAGCACTTAATGGCATTTCTAACATTTTCTTGCTGAAATATCAAGATAATTCTCAACACAGATAAACAAAACTTAAGGCTGAATCCAAAAATAAGGCACCATAGAGAATAGCTCCCAAACACAGCCACTGTGGTATGCACAATTTTATAAAATGCACACACTAGCTGGTAAAAGTATAGAGCAGAGATTTGGCTCAGCAAATGAATGGGAACAGGATATGACTTCATAAGTAGCTGATTATATTGGTTGACTAAACTTTATATCTGGATGGATTACCATTGTTTTGCTATTGAGCAGAAGCATATATAATATTTAGTTTCTCTTATTTTTATTTACTTATATAAGCAAATCAGAAAGCTGTATCAACTGGATTTTAATTTGTATGAAATTGTATGTATACACACTGCTACAAATTGGACAGTGGTTTATATTTAACTTGATGGTGATAGTTATAATAACTTTCCACTGTCTATTAAAAATCAATATGTCTTGATAGGCAAGATAGCACATGCCTATAATTCCACCAAGTTGTGAGTCAGAGGCAGGAGAATCGAAAGCCCAAAATCAAAGGCAGCTTGTATAACTTAGGGAGACACTGGCTCAAAATAAAAATAAAATATGGGCTGGATATGCAGCCCAGTGTTATAGCACTTACAAAGTATGTACAAAGCCCTTGGTTCAACCTCCAAGTACAATAAAGAGAGAATGAGAGAGAAAGAGGGAGAGATAGAGATAGACAGATAGATAGATATTAATTTTTTTTTGAATTCAGCAAAAATAAGCTGTGTTCACCAAGTAAATCCTTCTAAATTTGTAAAGTGTGTACCCTTTTCTATTGCCTCTTTGCATCTGTGGCAAATATTACCAACTTAGATCCTATAGTAGGGATTTTTGAGCACTTTATAATTATTTTAGTATCTATCTGAGGATAATGGGTTGCTTTTGGTTCAAGGCCAACACTCAGTGATACATACTAAGAAGTCAACTAGTTATTCTTCCAATAGTGATAATTGTGTAAGCTCCCCTATTCACTCTTTTGCCCCCTTTCCTCTGCAATTAGAATGATGATTCCATCTGTTGCCAAATCAGAGTTAACAGGTCCAAATATAGTCAAAAGTCACAGAGTAATATAAATCATTTGCAAACTAAACCCAAATCAGTGGTCATTAGATATACTTGACATTTGACAAATTAGATTTCTCTCCATGCCACACTCTATGCCAAGATCATGCCACCATTATCACAAACAGTTGGACAGTGTATAAATGATTTCTACTCAAAGTTCTAACAAACTTCCCATATCTACTGCAAATATTTTTTCTGGTCCCTTTTTTCTTGGAAGCTTTTTTTGGAAATAAACACCAGTTGATTCTTTGATACATTGCCTCATCCCAAAGGCCCATCCTCATCCCAGCTACAGAATGAGCAACGTTCTACTCTGTGTAAATATGTCTAACTGCTTCTCACACCCAATCCTTCCTTGACTTGATTGTTGACTTTGCCACATATGATCAAACTTTGATTATTTCGGGTTGAATTACCATAGGATCTTCTAAACGTCTATTTGATTTCTTCTTTTTACATGCTTTGTCTCAGAAAATTTGCCAGTCTGATCTGCCAAAGCATGTAATGTATCACAAAACCAATTGCAAATAATTTTGATAAATCCATGATTTTGAATCATTCAGTCAATTGTGTGAATAGTCAAAAGATTTTATATCTTTTGGTTTCAGTTTATAGTAAAGAGAGAACATAACCAGAAATGTAACGTAGTTTACTGCCTTTTCTCTGTTGATTTTATGATGATTCAAAAGTGTGTTGAGAATGAAAAATGGAATATTTCTTGCAAGAGGGTACTTGTGTTCATTCTTCTTAAGAATATATAGTGAAGGTAGAAATGAAGAAGTAAACCAAAAGGAGAAAAGAATCACTCTATTAGCCAGACACAATGCCTCATGACTATAATCTCAGCAACTCAGGAGGAGGCAGAGGCGGGAGGATCATGAGTTCAAGGCTAGAGGCAGCCTGCATAACTTAGTGAGACCCTGACTCAAGATTAAAAAATAAAAAAATAATCTGTGGGGTGCAGCCCAGTGGCAGAACACTTGCAAAGTATGTGCAAGGCCCTAGGTTCAACCTTCAAGTACCACAAAAAGAAAGAAAAAAAAAAGTTAGTCTATTAGTAATGGGATGTTGTGGTTGTTAGGTGCCATAGAGTCAGGTCCAACTCATCTCAACCCTCAGGGTTTTCAATGACTGATTGTTTTGGAGCATTTTTGTGGAGCTCAGGATCAAACTCAGGTCCTCAGAGAGTGCAGCGCTGAACTCTACCAACTGAGCTGATGCTACACTTCAATTCTGATGGCTTACTAGAAATTTCCAAATTTGCTCTACTTTTTTGTATTAACTTAAGACTGTTAACTTCAGAAGAAAGATCTTGCAGTCAGTCTTAGTCAAGTAATATGCATTTGGAACTTATATTTTAAAATATTCACATTTTGATCATGATAGCAGAATCGATTTCAATGCTGAAAATACATTACTTCCCATCATACTAATTAAGTGGTAAATGGCAAAAATCAGGCAGTGATATCTTAAAACTACCTGGTAGACAACTCAACATTAACTTTGTATATCCATTATTGTATTTTAAAAACTTAATAGTTTATTTTCCTGGCAGGAAGTTTCAATATTTGGCATCCAATGGAGCAGCAATTCTAGTGACTTTTCATTCTTCATGAAGAATATTCTCCCAATTTCCCTCACAGTTTAATACCTATGTAGACTTCCTGGTGACCCTTTCAGAGATCATATATTTCATTCAATTACTGATTTCAAAACAGTCATGCAGGGTAGGTATATATAGCCCAAGATGTGTTTTAGTTTTAAGAATGTGTTTAGTATTCTATATTTTATGGACCTATATTCCAACTACTTGCTTACTACCTACTTTTTTCATCTGTATTTTCAGTTTTCTCCTACTTAGCCTCATGAATGGCATTACATGTAAGGCGGGTTCAATAAGCATTCATAGACTATAAGAAGGAATCAATGAATGGTTTCTTCTAAGTACACTCACATTGTCAAAATATCATATTTAAAGTGTTTGTTGGATTGATCAAGGAGTGAATGATGGATCCTGAATGCCTAGAGGGCCACCAGGTAATGATTTTTGCAGCTCAAGACAGCAACAGACATTCAGAATTTGAATTAGAGCCCTGAGTTCAATCCAATTCTGTTCTCATTGTAACTTGATCTTTTGAGGACTTAGGTTTTTTGCGGGGTGGGTTAGGTTTGTCTTAGTTTTAAATTTTATTTTCTCTAATAATCAGAGCTGTTAGCATCTGATGTACAGTGAAGAACAAATATTTTGAAAAGTATGAAACATCATACAGCTATGACAGTGCTGTTTGATGTGCGCCTAATTATGCCAATATTTTGAAATTTGCTGAAAGTAGGATTTTTTTTCCCCATGAAACATACTAGCTATTAGAAATCTAGGCATAATGTTTTAAAGAATTTCTTATTTTAGAATTCTGGTTCCTGTTGAAAGCTTCAGTGTGGAGCTGGGGAAGACAAACTTTCATTTCTATGACATGAGGAAATCCCAAGACAAGATCGATGGATTTTAATTTAGCAGGAATAGACCTGCAAATTAATACATTTGTCAGGGTGTTGGAGGGTGCCTAACGAAGAGAAATAATTTGGATGGAGCTCTCCTTCCTTCCTTCTGTCACAGAGCTCTGCCTTGAGGTTGATTTAAATGTGTGTGCTTGCTTTGTCTACAGTGAAGATTCTGCCTTTTGACTGGTTTGGTCCCCACAGACTCCGAGTTGTAGGGCAAGAAGCTGGCTCTGTCACGTCCAAGTTTTCACTCTATTTCAGTCAGTGCACTGGGAGTAGAACTGATACAGGCAACTGTCATTTTCTGACAGGAAAGTGGCAATTGGGAGCCACACTCACACCCTCATTATGCCATTTAGAAAGGCGCGTGCCTCCAGATAAACACTCCGCAGCTTATTGCTCTAAATGTAATGCTTGCTCCAATAGAGATCTCTGTCATTCCATTTTTCCCTTTGGGTTCATTTAATTTTATTTCCTAAAAAATAAGCATTAAAATAAAAAAAATACTTTAGGGACCTAGAGTTCTAATTTTCCTTACTATCGAATATAATATATTCCTGTAGTTCCTCTGTTAGATTAGTGCTACCAAATATGTGACATCAGCTAATTGCAAGGAGCACTAAAACCTGATGGTCAGAATTAAACCTTTATTTGCTGAGATCTTTTTCTCAGGAATACCAAAGGAGCGAAATGTATCTTGAGTATCTTACTCTGTCTTATGTATCTGGTGCCATTTTTATGATTAGTTAAAAATTCTCATCTTTCTAATTCGGACATTTATCTTTTTTTCCCATTTTTTATTAGTATATTGTTTTAGTATACGAGTTAATAGGTTCCATTAGGACATGCCTTCCATGGAACATTGCTCATGTTCACCTCCCATATCACTGTCTCATGACCCCTCCCACATCTGCTTCCTCTCCACCAATGGTCTCCCTTCTACTTGCATTTCTTCTTCTTCTTCTTCATCTTCTTCTTCTTCTTCTTCTTCTTCTCTCCCTCTCTCTCTCTCTCTATATATGTATATATATACACATATATACATATATATATCAGAAATGGGATATATCTATCTATCTATAGATATATAGATAGATATAGATATATAACATATACACATATATATACACATATATGTATGTATATATGCATGTGTGTATGTGTATGTATATGTATGTATGTATGTATGTTTGTATGTATATGTGTATGTGTATATGTATGTATATATACACACACATACACATATACATACATATATACATATAGCTCCTGTTTCTGAGAGTTTTCAAGCTGACCACTATGAATCTGTGGTTCTCATCTTCATTAATTTTGTTTTGGTTTCTTTAATTTTTTTCTCTGAGATGTTCATTTACTTTGTTATTTCTTTGTTAAATATGTTAGCTCCTTTCCCTTCATTTTTTATCTCATGTTTACATCCTGTTATCTCTTTATGCCATTCTCTATTCTGTCCTTAGAAAATCTTATCTTGCATTCTCATTCTCTCTCTCTCTCTCTCCCCCTTTCTCTTTCTTTCTGTCTCTCCTTCTCTCTCTCTCTCTCTCTCTCTCTCTCTCTCTCTCTCTCTCTCTCCCCCCTCCCTCCCTCCCTCCCCTTTGCCTAAAATCATTTTTGTTTTCCTCTTGGAGTATTTGTTCACATTTGCCTATTGCTTAATTTCGTTTTTACCTTTTTATTTCTTGGCACTATCTACCCTCATGTTCCGTGTTTGATAGTTCAGATTATGTTTTATTTTTCCACAGGATTAGTAGTTTATGGAAGAATTGGGTAAGAAAGCCAGCAAAGTAGGAATGGGTGAGGGTTCAGTGTGGTCTTTTTTCAGCCTGCAAACCTTTCTAACCCTGTCGTTTGCTTTGTCTCAGGGGAATAGCTTGTATCCCCTTCCACAAAGGTGTAGTTCAGAGAACGTCTCTTGATTCCTAGGCCCTTTGGTTGTCCTTCTATTGCCGCTACTTCCTTTCTTTCCTTCAGTCTCCTTTGCTCGTGCACTTGCGTCTTCTTTATGCATTTGTCTTTTGTCATTCTGTAGAATTGTACTGAGACTTACCTAGTGGGTTTCAATTTTGCTTTGCTGTAACTTCTATACTATTTCATTACTCACAACATCACAGTAGAACTTTCCACTACTGTAGCACTTCTTTTTAGGGGAAAATGTATATCCCGTTTAAAATAAGGAAAAAAAATACACACACACACACACACACACACACACACACACAATTATTCTTGCATTTCCCTCCATTTTAGTGCTTGGCAAGTATTCTTGATAGCTTCTGGTTTGAAGTTGTAATTATTTCCTTGTATTTCCTTGTTTCTTTTATAATAAAATATCTTCTCCCCCCAATTTCCATTACACAAACAGAAGCGCACACGCGCACGCTCACACACACACACACACACACACACACACACGGTACCAAAAATTGTATATGCATCTGGGGACAAAACTTCCCATTTTGCCATTTTAAGAATACATTGTATGCATGGTGGCATTAGCATTCATTTGATTACTGTCATCTTTTAAGCAAATGTCATACTACATGTTGTTACCATAATTCAACTCAATTTTGAAAAGTAATACATAGATAACATCTTGTAAAATGTATAAGTTTTTGGCACCCTCGATGTGCATACATATATGAATGAGGTTGTGGTACAAATTTTGCCCTTGACCTTTTTTTATACGACCTCCTATTCTCTTCCAAATGCTTCTCTCTTTCTCTTTCACTGGCTCTTCTTCAGTCTTCCTTTCTGATGCTTTAGTTTAATTTTTCTCTTTTAATGAATAATTTTCCTATGTTTCTTAACAGATTTCTAAAGATCTGACGCTTAGACCTTTGCTCTTCTCTTCCCTCCTGTTACTCTGCCTACCCTTCTCCCCATCATTTTCTCCTCTTCCTTCTTCTGTCATCTTCAATTTCTTCTATCCATTCTTTCTCAAAAGCTCTTATTCCTACACCTTGAACTGTTGCTTCTAGGCAATAATACACTCAGACTTATATTTGGGGAGCTTGATCCATGTGAAACACTATGTATGCTTGCAATGGCTGGTTGTCTATTACCTCAAGTCAAACCTTTCTAAAAGCCACACATCATCTTATCTTCTGTATTACTCTTTATCTATATTTTTCTTTTTCCATCAGTGCATTTGAACATTGGTTAACGCACTTAAGAGAGCATACAAATATCCTCAATTGTATTACTATGATGCTTCCCAATTATTTGGTTTTCATTATTCAGTTTTCAATATTGGTGCTCTTTCTGTCTCTGTCTCTCTCCTCCTGCTTTCTATCATTGTGTACAGACCCCCCCCACACACACACATACTGGATGTTTTCTTAGGAGGGATCAATCCTTGGAGAAGGACATCATGTTTGGGAGACTGGTGGGTCAATGTTACAAAGGAAGACCCCCAACTGAATTGATTGACACAGTGGCTGCAACATAAACATAAAAAGGATCGTTTGTATGGCACAGTGTAAAGGAATGTTTCATTCTGTTGTACATCTGGTCACTATGAATTAGATCTGACTCAATGGCACCTAACAACAACAACAACAACACATAAATAATGCTATCCTGTTTACTCATCATTTAATCAATAGTAGCATTAATGTTTCCCTAGTTACCTAGAAGCCTGCAGCCATA
Organism: Pedetes capensis; assembly: GCA_007922755.1. Lineage (NCBI taxonomy): Eukaryota > Metazoa > Chordata > Mammalia > Rodentia > Pedetidae > Pedetes > Pedetes capensis. Next base: position 68,616 of record VMDO01006054.1, on the reverse strand, counting down.
GCCCTGTGGCATCCGATCCGGTCAGATCTCGGAAGCTAAGCAGGGTCGGGCCTGGTTAGTACCTGGATGGGAGACTGCCTGGGAACACCAGGTGCTGTAGGCTTGGGAGACAGACCTGGCCTGGGAACATCAGGTGCTGTAGGCTTGGGAGACAGACCTGGCAACCCCTCCCAAAAATCAATCTGCCATTGAAAACCCTATGAACAGCAGAGAAGCACTGACAATAGTGTTTCTCCTGTTGTACAGAGGGTCGCCATGAGTTGGATACTGACTCGACGGCACCTAACAACAACGACAACAGTTACCTAGAATTAAATTTAAATATTCTTTGACTTTTTTTTTTTTGGATCTTGATTCTCCAACTAATTAGATTCTGATATCCAAAGACTACTTTGGCAATGATCTCCTTATCTGTCCAGGCAGTGATCTTCTTTTCTGTCCCATTTCTCATCCCATTGCCAACACCCAAAGATCCTCATGCCCAGTTCACTGGTTATCAATGTTAATTTCTAGGGACTCTAAGTTCTCTTTCTGTTTGTACCAATGAAAAACACATGGCCCTGCCCAATTAGAACTGGAACTCCAATAACTAACCTCACTGTCTGCCAGTAACTTCCTCTTATGACCCTTGTGAACCATTAATTTCTCCACATTCTCCATAATGTGGTCAACCTGTTCTTCCAGCCTTATGATGTTTGACACAAGCATCCTCCACTCACCCCCTGACACCTGTTACTGTCCAAAGCATACACAATCTACTGCTTCTAAGTTTGTAACATTGTTTTGATCTAGAAGTCCATTTTCTATCACTGTACTTGTCAAAATCCTTTTCATCGTTCTCTGATAGACACCTTCCTTAGGAAGCCTTTTGGCTCCTGGGGACTGGATGTGCTCTGGCTTTCATTTGGTCTTCTGTGTCACCTACAAGGTTCTACATGACTTCGCCTGTGTGCATTATTTATTATATATGCTCCAGGTTTCTGACTGTCCTTGGGTTCCTTAAATAGACCAAGCTATTTCCTCCTCCCAGAGCTTCACATTAGCTGTTTGGTACACTTAAAATGTTCTTACCCTTATTCTAAGCATATGTTGCTCTTTCTTAAATGTCACCTCCTATGACACTCCATTTTTTTCCCTACCTTACTTAAATAGATTTTCAGAATTTCCTCCTATGCTAAAGAATTCTTTATCATAATACTTTATCAAACTTAGTTTATGAAGGTCAGAACAGGACCCAAATCTGTTTTGTTAACATATGTATACCCAGCACATATAGTATAATTCCTGGCCTATAGCAGGTGCTATATTATTTATTGATAAGCAAATGAATAATTGATGGAGCATTTTGTTCACATATTTTCTTTTATCATGTTCTAGTCTACATTGTACTTTTTAATATATTGTCCTACAACTTTATAGGGTTTTATTTTTTAGGTATTTGAAGTAAAAAACCTTTGTATTGTTCATCTTGGCATCTTCTACCCCCGGCACAGTGCCAAATATTCATGAGACTAATAAATGTTTGCTGAATTAAATTGATTCAAATTAAACCTTTAGAACAATATTAAGTTATTGCCAGGACATCACAGATGGTAAATGACAATCTCCTTCCTAATAGCTTCCAAGGTTGATGATGAGATGAAATCAGTCAAGCATCCATCAATATGAGAAAAGCTCCTACACATTAAACCCTCTGTTTTAAAGACATGATAATGCTTCCTTCACCATACTTTGTTTCATGGGCCCATCTTGCCTTAGAGCATCAAACACAATTCTTACGGGGCCACTATGGAAACCATAGGTATAGGGACTGCAGGAAGGAAGAAAGGTCATTAAAAGATAGATCCTGGTTTTTTGACAATATTCTCCTAACTACCAAAGACAAAATATCTGTGGCTTTTGTTCTCTTATCCCTACTTATCTCTTTGACTCCAGTCTCTCAACCTACCTCTAGTTAGTGAAAGTGAGTTAAATTTAATGTACATACCAATAAGGATTCTTAAAAGGTTGTGTATTTCAAGTGCATGCTGAGAAAACAGCCCCAGGCTCCTGCGGACATCAATTAAGGTGGAAGCGATCCAAAAGGTGGAAAGTGTAGAGGGGCTCGCTGCTCCTGTCTCCATGCCTTCTGGCGCCCTCTGGTGCCTCTAAAGGAGAACAGCATTGGGGCCCTGTAACTGGACATGCTCTCTTCCCATCCACTTGGATGGAATGAGAAAACTAAGCACAAAGGAAACTTGTGTGTTTTAGTACGCAGAAATCTCTGTAAATCATAAAATAGGATACGGGCATGAGATTGATGGTTGTCCTTTTTAGTGCTCTTTCAATCACTGGCTTTCAGAAGCATCACAGTATTTTCCTCACTTCATTAACTTTTGCCAGTAGAAAATGCTCAAAATCCGCCTCAAACATTTAAACAATCTCTCATTCATAATCAAAATAATCTTATCCTTGCCACAAAGCTGAATAGTTACTGGGATCTTGTATAAGTTTTCTTAAATCCCACAGATAAGGACAAATTCAACAGGTATAATTTCTTTTTCTTTAGGGATACAAATTAAGCAGCTTGCAGGTAGCTTTTGTGTTCTGTATTTTTTAAACATGTGGCTATATGCTTTACTTATTTTTGATGTGTTAAGGTCAGAGATAATGCTACTGTGAGACTGATGTTTTAATCTCATACATACTCTGCATCCAACCTACATAACCTCTCCCTGGCCGCTCTTATACAAAACCATAAGAGAAACAGGGCGCAATTGGCTCGTTTGTAATCCTCCGTGACTTGGGAAGTTGAGGCAGGAGGATTGCAAGTTCTGGGGCAGAGGCAGCCTGTGCAACTTAGCAAGAACTTGTCTCAAAATAAAAACTATAAAAGGGGCTGAAAGTTCAGCTCAGTGGCAGAGTTCTTTCGTACTGTGTGTGAAGCCCTGGGTTTAACCCTCAGTACTGAAAAAAGCAGGAACAAAAACAAAGGCAACAATAACAATCACCATCACAACAAAACCAGGAATTGATAAGGTGGTCAGAGACACCAGGAAGTTATGAATGAAAGTGATTTCTGGGTCCCTACTTTCCGTGCATATATCTATGCTCTTGCCTTTCCTGTTCTGGACATTTTTAGCTCTTCTATCTTACCAATATTCCAGACACTCCAATCTCTTCATTAAGAATCAAGACTACCATTCTCATTGGACATAAATACATGTTGTTAGGTAGTTAGCTCAGGCATTAGCAGGCGATGTGGAGGAGAAGGGCGTTGACAATGGCTCCTACCATTCCACTGCAGTGAACAAGAGAGGTGCATCTCTGAAGACACTGGAAGGACATTTTCAAGTGGATCCCACACCCTACCCAAGCCCTTGGAGCCTTTTACAAAACAAAGACCCTAGGCACAGGTAACACTGGATGCCCAAGCACCCAGGGCTTATGTTAGACTGGGCATTCCCTAGTTTGAATAAGACTAAAGGAAACATGTGCCCACTCACTTTTTCCATTTCTCTCCCAGCCTCTCTCTTTCTCTCTGTTCTTCTCTCTCTAACGACCAAGTTCACGTCTCTCCCATCTCTTGGGCCCACCATCTCCTTTTCAACCTAAGGCAATTTTCCTTCTAAATGCCCCTGTAACTCTCTTCTTCTCTGGCTTCTTTACCTTCTCCTGGGGAACAGAAACATCCTTATACTGCTTCACCCGGGGAACACAGGTTTTTGGAAGTTCCTTTGCAGATCTATCTAAGCTTCTTCAGGTGCCTCAGTTTTCCCCGTAATTATTCCTTAAAGATGTACTATCTTTAATAAACCTATTCTATACTGTAATTTCTGTATCAGGTATAAATTTATTTTATATGCCAAAGGCAAGAACCAAAGTTTTGCTGCTAGATTTTGGGACCTGCGCTCTGGACCCACCTACCCACACCCTGTGTCTCCCTGATAACAATGTGTCACATTCTTAGCTCATTCTGAAATGGGAATCATCAGTATAAGAAGATAAGCGGCATGCATTACATAGAATATGACATGCAACAATGTTCATATGAAGGCAGAGAACATGGCAAAATAAAATTTCACATTTTAATAGTGCATACTTTAAGGGCAAACTTCAACTTACAATAACACAAGATAATTCAGAAGATACTCTCTGAATAATACCTTTCTTACCTTTTATAACTGTAGGTCTATACAAATTCTATGCTTATTTTAGTATCAATAAAAAGTTCACTCTATAAAAATAACTTAGCTACAAATGATTTTTGAGACATGAGAGTAACATTTCATATACTACACAGCTTGGTTACAAAGGGAACAAGAAACCAAAGAAAAACAAACAAATGTGAATAGCATCCATTTCCCTTAAATTGGCATCTTCCAGGATTCCACCTTAAGGCTGCTCTTTGCCTTTGCTTTAGCCATGTATTTTAACCATAGATGGCAATGAAAACCCCAGAGTTGTGCTGACTTTAGCTGAGTCCTAGTTCTGCCTCCGGGCTGGGATTTAGCTCAGTGGGTAAAGCACTGCGCTGTAGTCTCTGAGGCCCGGAGTTCAATTCCCAACACTGCAAAAAATGGGAGAAGGGCCTGGCAATCCACTCCCAAGGCAATCCCAAAGCACTCGGCCATTGAAAACCCTACGAGGAGGATACCAACTCGATGGCACCTAACAACAACAGTTCTGCCTCCAGCCAGCTGTGTGATTGTACAAACTAAACAATGTCTCCAGCACATATTCCCTCTTCTGCAAAACCAGACCTAATAACTAAGCTCATGAGCTTTGAGTAGACCATAGGTAGAACACCTAATCCAGCACCAAGAATCCTAGCCTGCTCATGTCTTCAACTCTCAGCTTCTTGAATATTTCCCAAAAGAACCTCTTTAGCACTGAGCTTGTTTTGATCTACAGATATAATTGCAGCATCAACTTGATATGTTCACTTGGACGAAATGTCCTGTTTCCTATGTTAAAAACTCAATATCTGTTTCCTCAAATCGGCATTGATTCCTAGTATTTTCATTTCTCTTAAAGGCTCCGCCATCTTCATTTATTTAGAAGTGACAGATTAGAGCAATTTCTGACCTAATTCACTACCTTATTCACTACCAATGTGAAGGACTTTTCAAGTTCAACTTTTTCTCTTTCCGCAAATATTTTCATCTCTGTTCCCACTTCCTCATTTTCTCAGTCAGCATCCAAGTTCAGACCTGTTCCTGATTTTTTTTCAAACTATTGTTTCTGCGTTTACCCTCTGCTCATATCACCTAATCTATACATTTCTCCTTGAGAGATTTCCCTTAATAGTTCTTATATCACAAGTTCATCTCCTCTGCTTGGATGCCAACAGTTTGAAATTCAAATTCTTTAGATATTCCCCTTTTTGTTGCTGTTGTTAAGTGCCGTCGAGTTGATGTCTGACTTATAGGACCCTACGTACAACAGGGGAAAAACTATTGTCAGTGTTTCTCTGCTGTTCATAGGGTTTTCAATGGTGGATTGATTTTTGGGAGTGGGTTGCCAGGCCTGTCTCCCAAGCCTACAGCACCTGGTGTTCCCAGGCGGTCTCCCATCCAAGTACTAACCAGGCTCAACGCTGCTTAGCTTCCGAGATCTGATGGGATCAGATGCCACAGGCCTATGGCTGCAGGCCAGTTTCTCCCCCTACTTAACTAAAATAACCAATTTCCTCCTGCAGGGTACTTTTCATTGATGCTGCACTCAAAACAAATGTGAATAGTCCCTGTTACTGAATCAGCCCCATTCCTTGGACATTCCCATTCATTGAGACTGTGTTTACTCTGGTCTTCCTACCAGGAAGGCCCTCTGCCTATGGAAATTCTATACATTTCCCCAAAATCAGACCAAAGTCCAGGAATTCTATGCAGATTTCCCCCATTCTGCCACCCCTCGATAAACTTTTTTGGTTCCTTATCCCTTCCACTTTGAATCATAGCTCTCTGTACATATATCTTACCTCTCTTCCTAGATTATAGGATACTAGAGATCACAAGTGATATTTTTCTTCATTGTAGAAATATGGTAGGCACTAAATCAACGGAGTTGAAAAGCTGAAGTGAATGAAGGAAGAGCCACATAAATACACAAATCAATTGGGAAACTTCCTGTATATCAAAATGATTCTCAACTGATGAATGCTTCCTACCAAGCAAAGTGTGATGTCATTTCATTGTGATATAGGACAATATTTTCTTATGTCAGTTTGGAACTTTTTGCCACCTTAAAATCTTGGCACTTATTATATTTCAACCTAAGATTCAAGATTACAGTAGGCATATATTTTTATTTTAGTACTTCTTGAATTTATAGTGTCTTTGGTAAATATACCATATTTATCAATAAACTATATAGATGTCTAATAAAAACCCTCTGGTAATGTAAGTCACACTGATCACATATCCTAAAGCTTCAGATCTGCGTAAAATGAACATATCTTCTCATTCTTAAAGTTCTATTTTGTGTCACTCTAAATGTTGTGAAAATATTTTTTAACATAAAAGGAGTTATAGACTCATCGAACCATTTAAATAAACCACTTTTACTCATCCTACACTGGCAAAATATTTTACATTAAGACTCTCACAATTAGAAGAAAATGACTATGAAATTTGTACCCTAATGGGTCTTCCTTTCAAGTAAGTACACATGAAGTACTTACAAAAAGAAACACCTTAATGTTAGTCCTATATGGTCGCTCAGCCTCAGCACTGTTAGTATTTTGGTTTGGATAATTCTTCATTGTGGCAGGCTGTGCTATTTACTGTAGGACCATTAGCAGCATGCTGCTGCTCAAACTGGTTGCCTGTACCACTCCGTCTGTGGCAATAAAAGGCATCTCTTGATATTGCCAAATACCTCTGAGGCACAGAATATTCTCCACTTGAGAACCATTGCATTTAGAAGAATTTACTATTTATAGTTGTGTTTTTATAAAACAAACTAAATAACATAACTTTCTGGAGGGAAAAATAACCATATTATGTCTTTTCTCTCCTCAACTCATCTGGCCCATGGAAATCGTTAGGTAGCCAACTTAGGCAATGGAAGAAAAGGGAGTGAAAATGGCTCCTGTTGTTCCACCATGAAGAAAAACTCAAGTAAATCTCTGAGGACATTTGACCGACATTTTCAAATGGACCCCACACCCTACCCAAGCCCTCAAACAACTCCCAAAACAGAGATCCTAGGCCCGTGTCACGCTAAGTGCCCACAGCTAGATGCCCCGGGCTGATGTTACACTGGGTGTGCCCTAGTTTGAATAAAACTAAAAGGAGTCTGTGTCCACTCTCTTCTTCCACAAGCTGTCTATTCTTCACTCCTCCCTCATCTTCTTTCTTCCTCTCCATTCCTAGCTCATTTTTTCTCCAGCAACCATGTGCACACCTCTCCCTTCGCTTGGTCCATCATCTTCTCCGTCTATCCAAGGCACCATTCCCTCTGAAATCTTGCTTAACTCTCCTGTTCTCTGGCTTCTTTACCTTTCCTTCAGCAACAGTAATATCCTCATGCCGAGTTGCCCAAGGAATGTAGATTTTTCCAATTTCCTTTCCAGGATCACCTAAGCTTCTCCAGGTACCTCGGTTTTCACAGCAATTATTCCTTCAAGGTGTATTATCTTTTAAAAAAACTTTATCTATACTCTCTACTATAATTTCTGTGTTGGGTATAAATTCTTTTAGATGGCGAATACAAGGACCAAGATTTTGCTGGCAGATTCCCAGACTCATGCTCCAGACCCACCTACCCATGTTCACTACATCTCCCTGGTAACAGAAATGTCTGGTTTCCCCCATCTATTACTATTCTCCCAAGAAATATTCAGTTGATGTTCCCTGAGTGAATGTGTACTGAGTACCCCCCGTGCACAATGTATGTACTCTTTTAAACACTGCGGAAACTGATGTGAGAAACTCAGACAAAACGCCGGCTTTCATGAAGCTTACAAAATGGTAGAAAAAAGAAGCAAGGCTATGCCAATAAATAAACAAGTAAAATACATGGCATATTAGGTGGAGACCATGTTAAAAGCAGAAAAATGAATAGGCAGTGAGTACGACAATCCACTCCTGAAACAATCTGCCATTGAAAATCCTAGAATAGCAGAGAAGCACTGAAAATAGTGCTGGGCATAGCACAGTGTTCAGGAATACTTTGTTCTGTACATAAGGTCACTGTGAGTCAGACCCAACTTGACATCAAACAATACCACCATCACCTGTGGGTAAGTTATCATTGTACTATTATTTTTGTGTGTGAGATATTTGGGAGTTGAATCCAGGACCTCACATATTCTTTGCAAGTGTCTACCACTGAGCGGCACCTCTCCAGCACAGTGTTTAAATTTTTTGTCTTGACTCAAGTTTTCACTAAGTTGAGGAGGCTGCCTCTGGCCTCAAAATTGCAATCCTCTTGCCTCTGCCTCCAGAGTCACTAGGATTTCAGACACATATCACTATCCCTGGCTAGGTTAACATTTTAAATAGAGTAGTCAGCTTTGGCCCTACTGTGAAGGGGACATCTGAGCAAAGACCTGGTGTAAGTGAGGGAGTGAACCTCAGGCCATGAAGGAAGAGCTTTGAAGTAGAAAGAACAGTGAATGTAGAGGCCCTGGAGAGAAGATAAGTCTGAATTGTTGAAGGATAATAAGAAAGCCAGTTTGCTTGGAATGGGTTGGTGGAGAGAGGGGGTAGGAGGAAGTAGGAAATGTCCCCTGCAGTGGGGACACATGTGAAGGTTGTGTAAGGCCATGTAAGTCAATGTAAAGAAAAAATGAGTAACTTTCTGGAAAGGTCTATGTAAAACGGTGGGAAGAAATGTGTTTTCTTTTTCTTCAGTTGCCCTCAAGCCCTTGGCCATGATGGTTCAAGGACCCATGTCCCTCTAGTCAGCCTTCCCTATCAAGCCCTATCCTCCAGATGATCCTCTTCCACCTTCTTTGATCAAAATTTAATAGCACAAGTCCAAGAAGTCAATCTTGAAGATTTTGCTGAAAACACTGACTATTGCCCTTGTGTAGAAATACTTATGAAGGCATTAATGATTTTGTGATGCTTCGCCCAGAGTTATTTGCACCTCAGAGGAAGGCCTCCTTAAGAATAGACTTTTTGAATTAACTTCTGAACTCTGAAAATTGCCTTAGCTGTAGAACTAAAGACACCTTAATGGACCACAATATGAGCTATTTAGGGTACAGTGGGCTTTTTCAAGTATTGAATTTGTGTTTTGGATCTAATGTCACAGACAATAGTCTCCCAATATCAGTTGATCTGAAATGTATCAGGACCTGATGATGTCCACTCTTCGTCCTTAGGGTTGGAGAGACAGTGGGAAGAAATCTCAGCCCCAGCTCTTCACAAGTTATTTTCTTATAAGTGAAGGAAACAAAAAAATAAAGTTGAAAAATATAAAAGAATAATATCCATTATTAATAAGCACTATTGTTGTTGTGCTTGTTAGGTGCCATCCAATCAGCTCTGGTTCACAGAGACGTTTTATACAACAGAATAAAACACACCCTGACACTGTGATGTGCCTGGCACTGTGTCAGTACTTCTCTGCAATTCTAAGGTTTTTCAATGGCTGATGGTATCAGGAGTCAGTTGCCAGGTCCTTCTGTTTTTGTAATGCAGGGGATCAAACCTAGGGTCTCAGAGAGTGCAGAGTGGCACTCAACCCCAGCCCAGTAAGTACTATGGATACAATTAAATTTTAAGACATGCTAAGTTATTTACCTGGAGCTTCAGATAGCTACCTAAGGAAAACATCTCTGAAGAAGGGCTATTTTAGATAAGATCTGAATGCCAAGAAGGAGCATGAGGAAGGGATTTCCAGAGCAGGGAATAACTAGATGAAAGGCAATGGTATGCTTGACATGAGAAAGAAGGCCGAGGTCTCAAGCCAAGTCAATTATAGACTCAGTGAAGTAGGCAGAGGCCTGGAGAGCTCACATCCATGATAAAGCATATGGGTTTTATGACTCTGTAATGAGGAGCCAAAGGGGGGTTTTATGCAGGTAAGTGAGATGTTCAAATTTGGATTCTTAAAAGATTAATAGTCAGTGTTAAGTGTTAAGGATGGAATGTTTGGGGAGAAGTCACTAAGAAGACTTGAAATACAAGACCAGTAAGGAGGATATAAAACAAACAATCCATCCAGGTGAATCCACCCCCCTCTCATGAGGGTAGTGAAAGTGAAGAAAACTGAATGGATTGGGGATGATCTGGGGAGACAGAATTAGTGGAAATTACTCTTGGATGTTGTGTTAGGTCCCGTTGAGTTGGTATCTGACACATAGCGACCCTAAGTATAACAGGTGAAACAGTATTGTTAATGTTTCTCTGCTATTCATAGGGTTTTCAATAGCAGATTTTTTGCTGGGAGTGGGTTGCTGGGTCCATCTCTCAAACCTACAGCACCAGGTGTTCCCAGGCAGTCTCCCATCCAAGTACTAACCAAGCCCAACCCTGCTTAGTTTCCAAGATCTGACAGGATCGGACAGTGCATGCCTGGAGAATCCAAAATGACTCTTAAAATTTTGACATGAGCACCTGAGAGTGCTGTGGTGCATTTATTGAAGCATGGAAGAATAAAACTGAAGAGGACCACATTTAGGGAGCAAAGCAAGGTCTCAGTTTGGAATTACTAAATTCCAATTCCTGTGTAAAAGTCTGAGTAGAGATGTCAAGTTGGTCATTGGAGACCCAAGTCTGAATTGCTTGGGAGAGTTAGTATTGGAGTTGCAGATTGAAAGTCAGCAGTAATTATTGGTCTTTGGTATCACAGAAGTGGGAGAGGTGCTCAGAGACTGCACAGTAGGGTTTGGGAAATTACAGGGAGAAATTGGGAGGAAATTGGCAAAAACCCCAAAACTGGGAAAGCAGCTTTTGAAGATCTGGTTTGTAAATTAGAAATCTAGGGAAAATGAAAGTAACTTGATTGGACATTTTTACAAAACTCTTCATAAATCCCCTGAACCTGATAGGACAATTAGAAAACAAAGGACTTGAAGCTGATTGGTTCGTGCCATCTATAAAAGGAGCTGCACTGCAGGAGCTCATTATCTCTCTCTCTCCATCTGACCACCCATGAAGAAAGAACTCTCTCTCTGGTTTCCACCAGCAACATGGAAGCTTCTCTCCTCATGACCACCAAGACCAGGACAACTAGATGGCACTCTTAATGAAAGACAGACTACAAGCAAGCTGAGGAAAGCTTCTTGGACTCAGTGCCAAGAGGCTGGAGATGAGGACAGTCTCCAGTCCCAGCGCTGGGGCAGAAGAGCTGCCGCTGCCCCTAAGGCAGCAGTAGAGCTGCACCACTTAGGCTGCTAACATTTATTATAGCTGTGCACTTGTTTCGGTTCCTCTTTGCCCTTCGAAGGAATGCAGGAGTCCTCGTCCCTCATCCGAGGGTCCCGAGTAAGTTGTGTTTAGTTATCTGCGTGCATGGCTGCACCTCCCCTCCAAACATCTGGGCCAGACCTGGTGAGGAGTGCACCCCACAGGATATGTTCCCATGCCCAACTCTTCTACAGTAAGAAATTACATGGAGAAGGATGAGCCAGCCAGGGAGGAAAAGAAGTGCAGCTGGTGATAATTAGCATACAATTTAAGAGAAGTCAAGAAAATGGAGCAGCCACTATTTGGGAAAACTTTGAGGGGTCAAATAAAATAAAAATGAAGACATGTCATTTGATATCATTAGATGACAATTTCATAGCCTCTCAAAGGCATGCAATGCCCTTGCAGGTTGTACAAACAGAATGAATGCTGGCAAAACAGTTTGACACACACACAAAATCAGGAGTGATCATAGTGGTGCATTTTTACTAAATTACCTCTACACCTATTATGAAATATTTACTTGGCATCTCCTAAATGCCAGGTACTGTTTAAGCACTGGTGATCTAAAAGAAGAAAATACACATGCAAATCTTGCTCTCCTGGAGCTTCTGTTCTAGTGAATAATGATCATGCGGCTAATAAATAATTTTGTTTTCAGATAATAATGAACTCTACAATTAAAATAAAGTAGGACAATGGGATGCACAGTGGCTGAAGAGATGTGGGTAATTTACATAAGTCCCCAAAGAAAGGTCTGAAGGATGAGGATGAGGTAGACATATAAACATTGAGAAGAGTATTTTAGGTAAAATTAGGACAAAATCTAAGGACTCTGAGGTTGGAATGCATATGGGAAGAACTGCCAGAAGGTCAGTGTGGATGCAACAGAGGGCTAAGGGGGCCAGTATTATGAGATGACATAAGAGAACCAGGTGGAAGACCCATGATATATTTCCATGGAGCAAGACTTTAGATTTTATTGTTGAAAGAAACACTGGAAGTCATTGCAGGGGTTTAAACCTGGAGGTTGTGTGCAGCAATTTTGTCTTATTTTCAGAGATAAGACATTACCACTGTGTAGCTAATAGGTGAAAATAAGTGTCAAAGCAGAGAAATTAATTAGAAAGTTTTTGTGTTTGTCCAAGCAAGAAAAGATGGTGACATGACATAGGGTGACAAAAATGGACAGAGCGGCAAATCACAGGGCTGTGACTCCCACAGTGGATCTGTCTCACTTCAAATCTGTATTCTATTGCATTGTTTCACACTCTCTGAGCCCAGTGATCCATCACAATTTGGCAATAATTCAAGAGTCAGTTCTGTAGATGCATGTCAAGTCACCAGGAAAGTTTTTTCTTACCAAAATACATAAAATTGACAAATTTGTCATTGTTTAAAGATTTTGTATTGGCGTATCTGAGAAATAGTGAAAACAGTGAATTAAAATATACAAGAACAACTTAAAGACAGGTAGACATTTATGAGAATTTTTGTTAGATGTTGGCTATTTCTAGAACCTTCTACCCCAATAATAAATTACTTTGCTATTATTAAAATTGTGCATTTTACATTTAAAATTTAATAACTAATGTTCATATTAAAATAAGATATTTTATTTATAAATTAACCATTAAATAATGTTGTTTTTAGATGCCCTTGAATCAGATGTGACTCATAGAGATCCTAAGTACAGCAGAACAAAACACTACCCAACATTGTACCATGTACATAATCATTTTATGTTTGAGCCCATTGTTGCAGTCACTATGGTTCTTCTCATTTTGAGTTGTGTCACATTAGCAACTGGAGGTCCCAGGGGCTTTACTCCATTCCCATCATTAAGGTTAACTCTACCTTGAGGAGGCAACTCTTTCCTAGTACCTTGAATGCCTAGTCATCTCTTGAATGTCTTCCAGCTTGGGGGGCTCATTTTCCTCCATTATACTTGACAATGCTTCTCTGTTGTTCATAGGGGTTTCAGTGGCTAATTGTTTCAGTAGGTTAGCCATGTCCTTCTCCCTAGCCTGTCTTAGTCTACTAGTTCAGCTGAAACCTGTCCACCATGCATGACCCTGCTGGTATCAGAGATACCTGTGGCATAGCTTTCAGCATCACAGCAACACGCAAGCCCTTACAGCTCAACAAGCTGACAGACACATGGAAGTCACTAAATAATAGAACTACAATAATATATTGCAACATCTTTACTCTTCTTTGTATTTAACCTGGTCACCTGTGAAATTTAAATTTGAGTTATTGGGTCAAGAGTATAACCAGCTTCAGTGCTTCTTTTGTTTGGACTTTGATGGTCCTTAGTGGGCCATTTGTTAAAATTTGGAGTCCAGGGTAGTGGTATTGGGAAGATGTAGAACCTTTAGGAGCTGGGGTCTAGTGGGAGGACTATGGGTCACTGAAGGTATGACTCCAAAGTGACTGTGGGGCCCCAGCCCCTTCCCCTCTCTCTTTGCTCCATAGCTCATGATGGGAGAGGTTTGCTCACCATACATCCTTACCACTATGGATTACCTTTCTACAGCCCCAAAGCAAAGGTACTTCCAAAACTGTAAGCTAAAATAACCCTTTTCACTTTATAAGTTAATTATCTCCAGTATTTCATGGTAGTGAAGAAAGTTGACTAACACAGGCAGAACCAAAATGCTAAATGCCCGTCACTCCCTAGTGGCCTGAGAGGACAATCATTTTTCAATTCTCAGAAAAAATAAAGATGATGATAATGTCCTTCTGCTCTCCCTAAGAGGCAGACAGTGGAGAGTAACCCCCTCTCTTCCCAGAGAAGGCTATATTCTTTAGCAGTAATTTCGCTTGCACATGGTACTCTATTGTTATCCCCCTAGCACATCTCTTCTGCACCATCTCACCCCATGTCAGGGCTCCCAGTGTCTTCCTGGAACTTCTACATGGTAGCACTTAGCAGTTGTCCCTGTTAGCTCTGGTTTCTATAGGAAATTACTTCTCAGAAGCTGGTCCTGGGAGCACTTGGGTGTTTCTTATTACCTCTCACTGTTAGGAAAATCTCTAAGTCTTCCTGTGATAGCTGGACTGCCCCATTCTGAAATACCAGGGCCTTTAAGAACACTTCCATCGAAGTCTTTCAGAAGACTTTATTTCAGGAGCCACAGACAACCATGAGGTGGTTGTGAGATGTAAACAAGAAACCATTTACAAAGACCCCAGAGTTCATCTTGGCACACAGTGGTTAGTCAATCAATAGCAGCAATTATGATACATTCCTCTTCACTCACAAAGGAAGAAAGTGAGGGCAAAAGAACATGATGTCTCACAAAGGCATGGTGAGGATCTAACCATAAGAATTAAGGTCTTTCCAAGATAAAGAATAGAAAGAAGGAGGTGGGGAACTAGCAAAGGGAAGTGAAGATTGCGGAAGGTGGGATGAGGAGAATTAATGTAGAGGGATAAATCAGGAAGGATAATCTCAGCGTAAACAATGCAGCCTCATGAGTACATTGGAAAAATAGGGGAATATAACTCAAATATGCATGTAAGTTTTACTACATGTTTGTAAAAAGGCTCCATAAACTTTGGAAGTTGATAAAATTGTAACCAAAAGTGAGATAATAGTCGCACAATGGAAAAAGCCAGTGCTGGATTACTTTGTACCCCATCATCATTTACCAATAAAGGCAGAAAAGAAAAGAAGAATTAATGTCTTACAGCATTCAGTGGAACCAGGACTTGTTAAGAAATTCAAACACAAGAGAGATATGCTTGTGTCTCAAAGATCCTCTCAGGGATTCCTGAGAAAATAAGAGGCTGTTGAAGTTCTTTTCTAGAAACTTCCCAGCTGCAGCTTGAGAGCCTCAGGCAGAGTTGCTGGCTGCTGATGTCACTGCCAAGCTGGAGACACAGCAGCACAATTGCATCCCTCTCTCTGTGTGTGTCTTTTGGCACCAGAAAGAGGCAGGGAGAATGGCTGCTTGCTGAGAGGAAGCAGAGTCAGAAGGATGGAGAATCTGGCTCCAAGGGCCCCCAACTGGGCCCCCACCAGTTCAGCTGCCATCTTGGACCCATGAGCCTTTCACCTGAACTCCTCTTCTGAATGACTCAAACCATAATGGACATATTATTATGAGGTATGATCAAAAAATACAGTGAATGTTTAAATTAAAAACATATATATATATATATATATATATATATATATATATATACATATATATGTGTTATAATGAAAGACACATTGTCATTAATTCCCTTTAAATTACTCCCTGTGGCTTCAAACACACTTATCCTAGTTCTGAAAGTCCTCTTTCATGAGGTCATTAGTTGCACTGTCATGTCTGTCTCAATGTCTTGAATAGATTTAAAATATTTACTTTTCACGATCATTTTGACTCAGGAAAAGAAGTCAGAGGGCACCTGATCTGGTAAATAAGGTGGATGAGGACATACTGTAATGTTTTTATTGAACAGAATTTGCCCTACCAGAAGCAATGTGTGAGACGGGGCATTGTTATTATGGAGAATTAAACTAAAGACTCATGGAAGAGGACTTCCAGAACTGCTTCAGGAAGTGACAAGAACAATGAGATAAGTGACTTCAAAGCCAAAGGGAGGATATCTGAGGCTGCCTCTGACCTCGAACTTGTGATCCTACTGCCTCAGCCTCCTGAGTCACTGGAATTATAGGCATGCTCCACTGCTTCTCCTGGTTCTCCTTCAGACTTTCTACATAGACAATCATGTCTTATGCACAGATTTTTTTTTCTTTACTTGGCAGTACTTGGTGATTGAATCTGGGACCACACAACATAGTTTTCAAATGCTCTGCCACTGGCTCCACTCCCACTCCATTTTTAATTTTTTATCTTGATACAGAGTCTTGTTAAGTTACACAGGTTGCCTCTGGCTTCGAACCTGTGATCCTTCTACCTCCATCTCCCAACTCACTGGGATTATAAGCATGAGCCATCGTGCCCAGCAATAGAGACAGTTTTATTTCCCTCTTTCCAATCTCAATATCTCCTATTTTTTTCATTTCAATATTAATTAACTTATTAATTAATTAATTGTAGTGCCAAGCATGGCACAGTGTCAGGGAGTGTTTTGTTCTGTTTTACATAGGATTGCTATGAGTCGAACCTGACTTGAAGGCATCTAACAACAATAACAACAACTCTTTCCAATCTCAATGTTTTCTATTTGTTTCATTTCAGTATTAATTAATTATTGCCTTATCTCTACAGCAAGAACCTCCAGTCACATGTTAAACTATCATAATGAAACTGAACATCTGTTCTTTATTCCCAAACCTAGGGGAAAACAGTTCAGATTTTTATCATTAAATAAGGTGACAGCTATAGGTTTTCTATATTTGCTGTCTATCATGTTAAGGTTACTTTTCTTCTCTCCTAACTTGCTACATTTTCATCATGAATGAGAACTAGATTTTGTCAGTTGCTTGTTCTGCATAAATGTGGTTCTCCTTTTACTTATTTATCAACAGGTGGTGGATTGCATTAATTTCTTTGGGAATATTGAACTAGGCTTAAATATTTAGAAAAAAATCTTAGTCATGTTTTATAATTCTTTTTAAACACTGTTAGATTCACTTTGCAAATAGTTTGTTGATGTTTTGTGCATCAAAGTCTTTGGAGGATATTGTTCATGTTATTTTTAATTTTGTATTGTCTCTGTCTGGTTTTGCTGTCTGGTTAATACTGATCTCATAATTATTATTTATTTTTATATGAAAATATTTCCTTCAGGATTTTTTCCCTATGAAAGTATTTGTTTTAGGCTATACGAAAATTTATAAGAATTTTTTTATTTTAGGTTTTTTTAAACAAAAATACTAAATTAAAAAAAATTCCACCAGTATTTTTGTTTTATTATCTAATTTATTGGTTACCATCAAACAGTAAAATAGAATTTATTACCTCCCCTGATTGATATTAGGTGGAGATAAAAATCCAGGTTCTCTAGGGATTTGTTCTCTTTCCCTAGAGTCCTGAGTTACGCAGTGTGGGTGACACAGTCATCTTCTCCAACTTTCCTCATCTACCATAACATCCACTGGGCTCCCAATCACTGTGCAGGAGCAGCTTATATTCTTTTGTTTGTTCTAAGAAACTAAAAAGCATTAAAGGAAAGACAGCAACAAGCAAACATTCAATGACTCTAAGTCTTATGCTTTTAATGAGCCCCTTGTTTGTGAAGCTATATCTGTCAAATGCCCCCCTAGGCAAAGTGTTTATATTTATGATGCCACTACCCAGGGTCTGTAATAGAAGATTTATGTGCTATAATAAGCAAGAACAAAACTAAGTACTCAGCAGGTGAACTTTTTATGACACCATAGACCTTAACATTTGTTCTGCTGGCAGTATTCCAATGATGATGGGCAACTATATAAAGACGTATAAAAAATCTGCTTTCACTGAGTTTAATGATTTTGCTATTGACAGTGTCTGTATATTTATGTGTATGTGTGTGCTTGTATATAAGAATCCATGTACTGAAATTTCCCACAAATATTGAACCATAAAATTATTTTGATGCAGTTTTTATAAATCACTTCCTAAGATTTCAATAACATTATATTGGCTTCTATGCATAAGTTTGGTAAGCATCAACTAGGAGACTTTTATGAAAACACTGATTGTTGGGTACCATTTTTGGAAATTCTGATTGAGTAGGTCTGTGGGGGAGGTGTAAACTCAATAATCACATGACTCACTGGTTCCCTTAGAATTTTTGTGTTTGGCTGCCCAGTATTGATTTATTTTGGAATTGAATTTGTGCTCTCCAGAGTTGAACAAGTAAGAAACACTATAAGCTTTTTGTCCAAAAGAGAAATTTCCTGATCAACCCTCCAAACCATGAGTCCTGATCCCCAGTTCATCTTCTTTTAACTCTTTGAGCTACTTCATTTGCCATTGACACACACTTCTAAATGTTATATTTACACTAATCTGTCCTGATATTTTTCTTTTGATATTGTCTATTATGAGAAAGGAGGACTTAGCTCACTTAGAAACCACAAGACTATTCTTTTTTCTTAGATCGCTGTCATTCTTCTAAAAATGTTTTATCATTATGATGTGAAATGATCCCCAAGGCTCATATTTGAACACTTGGCTCCAGCTAGTGGCCCTCTTTCTGGGAGGCTGTGAAACTTTAGGAGGTGAGAGCTCCCTGGTAGAAGTACAGCACTGGGGGCAGGGTGTTATTTTTTTTTCTTCTTCTTAATTTTTTTATTGGAAATTTTTAATGTACACCTTAATGTGATTCATTCTGACATGCTTTTCATTGTGGCATTTCCATATATGCATTCTGATGTACATTATTCATGTAGGTGCCCCCGTACCCTCTTGTATGCTTCTCCCCCTCTGCATCTAAGTCTTTTCTATCATTTACTTGGTAATATTTTTCTATATGTCCTTGGGTTCCAGTTCTGTTTAACATAGAAACTTTTCCTGTAGTGAACTTTGTTATTATCTTGTCAGAACAGTTGCATGCATTTTTTAGACCATTTATATTGACACCATTCTTAGCTTTTTTTGTTTTTTCATTTGAGGGCGGGGTTTTTAAGGTTATCTTTGGCCTCCAATTCCAGAAGCTCTCTGCCATAAAGAGTCTTTGGTCTGCTACAGGCTCCTGCACTATGAACTGAGCTTCTTGATCCCATGTTCCCTGCCTCTATGGAGTGACACCTTCTCAATCCATGAATCAAATAAATTTTTCCTCCTTTAAGTCATTTTTTTCACATATTTTGTTTACAGCAACAGACAAGCTAACTAATACAGTGGGAAGCTGGCAACTCCATTATTGTGACTCATAGCGACCCTCTGTACAACAGGGGAAACACTATTGTCAGTGCTTCTCTGCTCTTCATAGGGTTTTCAATGGCAGATTGATTTTTGGGAGGGGGTTGCCAGGTCCTTCTCCCAAGCCTACAGCTTCTGGTGTTCGCAGGCGGTCTCCCATCCAGGTACTAACCAGGCCCGAGCCTGCTTAGCTTCCGAGATCTGACGGGATCGGATGCCACAGGGCTACCGCTGCAGGCCAACTTCATTATTACAACAATTTAAATACTGTTCATAACCAGGGCCCATGCTGAACTATTTCATTTCTTGCACCTATCTATGCTTTTCAGTGCAGGTAACAGTGACTTTTACTTGTTTAGTTTTGTACAGGTAGCTGTCACACATCCTTTCTATTCTTTCAGGCACAGAATTGCACACTCTTTCTCAGTAAGGTCAAGCATATTAAAAACCCCATTAGTTCCTTTTTTCCCCTTTGCAGATGTCATAGTAGCATCCCTTCATCCTCCTGTTTCAATGTGAATTATTCTCTAGGTCTGCTGTATTAAGGAGACTCCCTTTGCCATTGTTTTGGGGATTTTCTTGCCTCTTTGATCTAGGCTCTCCTTCATTCTGGTTAAGTATATTCAATAAAGGTTATCTAAGATGATGCATTTGAGGTGCACTGTTAAGGTTGCGTATTTTTATTTGGACATTGCAGCAAACATCTATAATCCCAGCAACTTGGGAGATGGAGGCAGGAGGAGCATAAATTCGAGGCCAGAGGCAGACTGCAGAATTTACCCAGACCCTGTCTCAAGATTAAAAATGTTTAAAAAGGGACTAGGGGTGCAGATCTGTGGTAGAGTGCTTACAAAGTATATGCAGGCTCTGGATTCAGAAACTCCACCACCAGTGAAAAAAACAAAAACAAAAATGGAAGGATTATGTATTGTGTCTTTTCTTTTCTTTTCTTTCTTTTCCTTTCCTCTCTTCTTTTCTCTTTTCTTACCTTTCATTTCTCTATTCTATTCTTTTCTTCTCTTTCTTTCTTTCTTTCTTCCTTTCTTCCTTTTTCTTTCTTTTATTCTCTTTGTAGTGCTTTCAATTGAATCTAGGGGCCTCCTCCGTGTCCCAGGCAAGCGCTTTACTACTGAGCTATATCTCCACTCCACTGGCATATACATATTTGATGTTTTTATTTTTTCCTTCTCACTTATTGATGACTAGGCTTAATAGAAATGTCTAGTAAAATGCCATTTTCTGAAATAAATATATAAGGGTAAGATTTTACTATTTTCTACCTTTTTTTGCCTTGAAAAATCTAGTGCCATTCTGATTCCTAAATGTTACAAGGGGGGACCCCCCAAAAAAACTGGAAAATGAATGTGAAAACAATGATCATCTGGTTTTCAATATGAGAGAGATTGTGGATTTGGAATTTGCTCCAAGTCAGTCACAATCGAGAAAAGTATTTCTATTGCAAAGTTTTGAGAATATTGCATCACAATTTGTAGAAGAAACAACTTGAGTTGAGGCAAACAGATGACACAGGTTCCTCCACCATGATAAATACATGGCCACACCATACTGAGTGTTTAGCAGTTTTTGACCAAAAGTAGCATGACCCTTGTACCCCTCTGTCCCTATTCATCTGATCTTGCCCCATGCAACTTTTTGTTTCCCCAATTGAAAAAAAAGTCCTTAAAAGGAAAAATATTGCCAATATGGAGAAGTTGAAACAAAAAATGTTAGAAGTACTGAAAGGCATCAAAATTGGAAAGTTTTAAACTTGTTTTGAGCCGTGGAAAAAGTCTTGATAGGTGTATTGCATCGAATGGAGAGTACTTTGAAGGTGACAGAAGTTTGAACATGTAAAAATAAATACATGATTTTTCATAAATAAATTCCAGTTTTGGGGGTACTCCCTTGTACATGGAGGACATTCTTTGTATGCTATTATTTTGATAATTTCTGCAATTCTATTTTCTCTGAATTTTGAGCTCTTAAGTCGTCTCTAGTCTTTTTCTTTTTTTTTAACTCCATTTTCTGTTTCATTTTGTTTGGCTTTTAGAGAAATCCTCTAAAGCCTTACCTTTTAGCCCTTCTATTAGATTTTACTTCAAGCATCATAATTTAATAGCCAAGAGGTCTTTCTTAGTCTCTTGTTTTTTAATAAAAGCCTGTTATTAGTTTGTGGATGCTATATCTAATCTTATCTCTCTGAAGATATTAATAATAATATAGTTTGAAACTTTTCTATTTGCTTTTTATATTGCTTTTGTTTTCTCTTTTCCTCTTCTTTGCCTGTTTTGATTTTTGTCTTTAATGTGTAATTTCCATAAGTGTCTGTTGAGCCTTCATTGTCTGTTAGTTCTTAAGTATGTGGAACTATAGAACTGAAGCTCTAGAAGTTTAGATGAGGTTTGGGTGAACTTTAGTGTAAGGGCAGCACTTCTCAAACTTAGGTGGGTTTTTGTTTGTTTGTTTGTTTTGTTTTGTTTTTTTTTTTGTCATAGTTGGGTTGGGAATGCTGCTGGCATCGAATGGGAAGAGACCAGGGGATGTTGCTGAGCCTACTACAATGCACAGGCCACAGTCTCCATAACAAAGAATTAACCAAACCTAGATGTTAGTGGTACCACTTCTGTAAATCCTAATGCACAATGATCAGGAGGCAAGGCTACTTTTGAATTCTTTTACATATTAGTGTACACAGCACTGGTTTATATTTGTACCTGTTGATTTCAACAAGGAGGAAATCTCCAAACTCCTACCTATCTTTGAAGAGTCAAAGGATACTTGAGACATGTTGTTATAGTATAGGACAGCACTCAAAAAGCATATCAATTTAAAATTTTATGAACTATAATTTATTTAAAATATAACTGACCTGGGCCATGCTTAGGGTCAAAATGTATGTGAACTTTGAGTTTAACCATACTTTATCCTCTGTAATCCTGTGCTTCTTTGAGACTCTTACAAACAATATTATGGGCCATTTTCGCTGTAAACATATACCTAGGCAACTTCCTGTAAGTTTTTAAATCAGTAAACCTATACAGCTCCCCTCCTGGACCTCCTTATTGTCTCATTTTACTAAAGAGAAGTTACTTAGATAGAAAGTATACTCCAAAACTCTACTTACTCTTTTGAATCCTCTAAACAATGGAACCACCCACATATCTGTCATTTTGCCCTGCTGTGGGGACTTGTGACAATTAGTCATGGAAAATCCTATGAATACCAGAGAAATACTTTCAGATATAATGCCAGAAAATGAGCTCTCCCCGCCCAGGTTGGAAGGCTGTCCAAAGACAAGTGGGGAAGAGTTTCCTCCTCAAAGTAGAGTAAAGATTAATGATGGGAATAGAGTAAAGTCCCAGGGAATTCCATTTGCTGATGTAAGATGACTCAAAGTGAAAAAGAACAACTGTAAGCATCCATTAATAACTGGAATATGAAATGTACACAGTATGAATCTAGATAATTTAGAAATTGTTAAAAGGAAAATGGAGTGCATAAACATTGACATTCTAAGCGGACTGGCATGGGCCATCTTGAATCAGAAAATCATATGGTCTACTGTTCCAGGGATAACAGATTAAAGAGAAATGGGGTCACATTCATTGTTGAAAAAGTTATCTCAAGATGTATCCTTAAGTACAATGCCATCAGTGATAGACTAATATTCATTTGCGTACAAAGAAGGCTAGTTAATATGACTATTATTAAAATTTACACACATACCACTAATGCCACAAATAAAGATAGGGAAGATTTTTAACAGTGTCTGCAATCTAATAATTACTAGTGACTAGATTGCAAAAGTTGGAAGCAAAGAGGAAGGCTCAGTAGTTGGAAAATATAGCCTTGGTGACAGAAACTATGCTGAAATCACATGATAACATTTTGTCAGAACAATGACCTCTCATTGCAAATATTTTTTTTCATCAATATAAATAGCAGCTATACACATGGAGGGGCTGGAGTTTAGCTCAGATGGTAGAACACTGCTCTGCTCTGAGGGCCTAGGTTTGATCCCTAGCATTGCAAAAATAAAAGAAGGACCTGGCTGCTCACTGCAAACACAATCCTGAAATAATCAGTTACTGAAAACCCTATGAATAGAAGAAAAGCCCTGGCATAGTACCGGGCACAGTGTCAAGGAGTGTTTCGTTCTGTTGTACATAGGGTCACAATGAGTCAGACTAGACTCATCGATACTTAACAAAAGCATACACATGGAATTCACCAGAGGAAACATGCAGGAATCATATTGACTGCATTTGTGAAAAAAATTATGAAAAAGCTCAATATCAAAAGTCAGTACTAGTCCAGGAGTTGATTGTGGATCAGACCTTCAACTGCTCATAATTACTGGTCACTAGAAAGCAAAGGGCTTGGATTTAGCTCAATGGGTACATCACCTCTCCGTAATCTCTGAGGTCCTGGGTTCAATTCCCAGCATGGCAAAAATAGGAGAAGGATGTGGCAATCTACTCCCAAGGCAATCCCAAAACAATCGACCATTGAAAACCCTATGAGGGTCACTATGAGTCGGACATGACTTAATGACACCTAGCAACACAAAGAATGCAAAAGTTGTAAATAAACAAAAAGGCTCACTACTTGGAAAATTTGGACTTGGTGACAGAAACAATGCTGTAGATTGCGTGATAGAATTTTGTCAGACAGGTGACTTCTTCATGGCAAATACATTTTTTTCACCAACATAAATGGCAACTATGCTCATGGAATTCACCAGATGGAATGTACAGGAACAAAATTGACTATATTTGTGGAGAGAAATGATGGAAAACCTCAATATGGGAAGTCAGAACAAGATCAGATACTGATTGTGAGTCAGACCATTAATTGTTCACTTGTAGGTTCGAAGAGAAACTGAAGAAAATTAGAAAAAGTGTACAAGAGCCAAAGTATGACCTTGAGTGTATCCTGAGTTCAGGCATCATCTCAAGAACAGTTTTGATGTGTTAGACACTAATGATCAAAGACCAGAGGAGTTGTGGCATGACATCAAAGACATCATTCATGAGGAAAGCAAAAGATTATTAAAAAGACAGGAAAAAAAGAAAAGACCAAATTACAGAGGGAATCTGAAGCTTTCCCTGAATATTCAGCAGCTAAATTAAAAGGAAGACATGACGAAGTTAAAGCACTAAGCAGAAGATTTCAAAGGGCAGCTTGTGAAGACAAAATCAAGTATTATAATGAGATGTGCAAAAAGCAGGAGATAGAAAACAAAAAGGGAAGAACATGTTCTGTTTTTCTCAAGCTTAAAGAATTGAAGCAAAAATCCAAGCCTTGAGTGACTATAGTAGAAGGTTCTGTAGGGAAAATACTAAATGACACAGAAAACATCAAAAGAAGATGGAAAGAATACCCAGAGTCAATATACCAAAAAGAATTGGTGGATGACCAACCATTTCAAGAGGTTGTATATGATCAGGAATCAATGGTACTGAAGGAAGAAGTGGGAGCTATTATGAAGGAATTGGCAAAACACAATGCTCCAGGAATTGATGCAATACCAACTGAGATATTTCAACAAAGAGATGCAGCACTGGAGGTGCTCATTGTTTATGCCAAGAGATTTGGAAAACAGTTACATGGCCAGCTGATGATAGGAGATCGATATTTGTGCCTATTCCTTCCCGAGAAAGGGGATCAAACCCAATGTACAAATTATCAGACAGTATCATTGATACCACACACAAATAAAATTTTGCTAAAGTTCATTCAAAAGCAACACTAGCAGTACATAGAAGAGGAACTGCCAGAAAATCAAGCTGGATTCAGAAGAGGGCTTGGAACCAAGGACATCATTGCTGATGTCAGATGGATATTAGCTGAAAGCAGAGAATACCAAACAGACATCTATCTAAGTTTTATTGAATATGCAAAAGCACTGGACTGTGTGGAATACAATAAATTATAGATAACCTTGTGAAGAATGAGAATACCAAAACATTTGTACTCATGAGGAATCTGTACATGGACCAGGAGACAGTCATTCAGATAGAACAGGAAACACTGTCTAGCTTAAAGTCAAGAAAGGTGTGGATCAGGGCTGTATCTTTTCATCATGCCTCTTCAATCTCTATGTTGAGTAAATACTCTGAGAAGCTGGACCTTATGAACAAGAATGCAGCATCATGATTTGAGGAAGACTCATTAACAACCTGCATTATGCATATGACACAACTCTGCCGAAACTGAAGAAGATTTGAAGAATTTACTGATGAAGATCAAAGAACATAGCCTTCAGAATAGATTATACCTAAACATCAAGAAAACATAAATACTACTGAGTTAGTATGTGACTTCATGATAGAGAAAAGATTGAGGTTATCCAAGATTTTGCTTTACTGGGTTTTATGATCAACACCTGCAGAAGCAGCAGTGAAGAAATCAAAAGACTCATTGCATTGGGAAAAGCTGTTGCAAAAGAAATTTTAAAATGTTGAAAAGTAGAAATGTCACAATGAAGATGAAGGTGCCTCTGACTCATGCCATGTTATTTCCAGTTGCATCATAAGTTTATGAAAGCTGGACATTGAACAAAGGAAACTGGAGAAGAATAAGTGCTTTTCAATTATGGTGCTGGAAATGAATATTGAATATACCATGGACTGGCAAAAGAGCCAACAGATCTGTCCTAGAGAAAGTGCAACCAGCATGTTCCTTAGAAGCAAGGATGTCTAGACTGCATCTTACATATTTTGGACATGTCAGGAAGGATCAAACCCCGGAGAGGGACATCATGTTTGGGCGAGAGGCAGGTCAAGGAAAAAAATGAAGACTCTCAACTAGATGGATTGACACAGTGACTGCAACAATGGTCTTAAATGTAAAAATAATCTTGTGCTGGCACAGAATCGGGGAATGTTTTGTTCTGTTATACATAGTGTTACTGTGAGTCAGACATGACTTTAAGGCAGCTAATAACTACAACAACAAACAATAGAGCGTCTTCCTTCAACATATTTAGAATTGCATTTTTACTATCATTACAGCTCATTTCTAAACCTTAACAATGCACCTTTTAAAACCACTTTATAATTTCATTTACAAAAGAGGAAATTCTTTAAGATAGAAATAAGTAGACCAGCTCATTGGTTTTTATGATTTGGCTATAAAATCATATATATATATATATATATATATATAGCTATTTTTTGAAACATTTAAACGTGATTCTCTTTCTTCAAAAGCCTGTGCCCATGTCTTGGATTTGTACTATCATTCTCTTCTTAAGCATCTCTTTTTCGCTTTGAATGTCCATGCTTAAATCCAAAGTGTGTACCGTCTTTTTTCCCTAAAACTTACTAACTTTGTTTCAAAAAATTCCACAAATATAACTTATTTTTAATGGTGTATTTCTCACCCTCACACTTGCTCCAAAACTAAACAAATCCTCTTGGACTCTACTCATCTATGATTCTACAATTTCTAAAAATATTCATAAATTTATGAAATCTGATCTTTTTAAAACCAAAGTGCTTTGAAGATATTTTCTGAAATAAATATATGAAATTCAAAATTTCAACTTGAGAGGTAATAACCAGCTTTGTTAGCTCTATCCCAGTAAACGTAGTAGTGTAAGTAAACCCCCAAAAGAAAAGCAGATTTCAGCAAGGACACTTATTTTGGAAACATGAGGAACCTGGAAAATCATAGAAATGGGAGTATGGTTGCATCAGTCATCGAGTATATGAGTGAGAAAATGTTATTCAGTCATTGACAATGACAAACCTTTAATTAATGACCTAAGAAATATATGACTCAAAACTAAAGTGAAAAATAATTTGAAACTAATTGTGGTAATCATTTTAAAAATAAAATATTCATGTACTCTTTGACCCCACTATTCTATTGTTCATAAATTTGTAGTGTGAACAATCTCTCCTTCCCAATATGCAAATATATTTGTATAAATTTATTCATAATTTTTGGTGATGAATAGCAAAACCTAGAAGCAGCCTTAATATGCATTGATAGCAACTGGTTAGGCAAAGCACCCAAAATCATAATACTTACATGCAGCTATCCACTGCATTATTTAGAAGAACAAGATAGATTGACATTCACTGATGAGGTTACACATCTCACTTTACTCTAATTACCAGGAATTTTTTTTGCATTTTAATTACTTTTAATTATGTGGACATTTTTTGAAGGGAAGTCCACGAACTAATAACTACTCTTATCTCTGAGAAGTGGGACTGGGAATTAGAAGAGAAAAAGTTTCTGCTTTTCAACTTAGCCCCTAGCTCCTGGTTTACATTTTCACACTAAACATTCATTTTTATTATCAGCCAGAGAAATCCTAGTCCAGAAATTTAGCCATGTGGTGGTGGGGAAAAGACTGAGCACTTCTGTTTCTAAAATTTGGAAGTGGAAGCAAAAGAAATGGGGAAGACATTATTGATGGGCAGAACACGTGTGAAGAGATGAAGACATCAAAGATTACGATGTGCCATTAAAAAGAATGTTCAGATGTAAGGCACAGAATGAAAATGGCATTTTGAAGTAGTATTCTGGAAAAAGAAACAAGTTTGAGCTTACCATTCAAAATCAGTTCTGACATTTCTTATCACAAAATTCAAGGTGTATAGAAAGTGGAGGAAACCAAATTTCTCCAAATAAAATACACTTGAGTATCAATGTATATGTCCTTTTAAATCTTACCCTCAGTTTGGTTCTTTCAAATGCACAATTTATTTAATTCATAAGCCTCGTGTATTTGTCTGGATTCAGCAAATAGTCAATAGATTTGTGTTTTGCCTTTTATGTCATCACCAATTACAAACAAGGAATTTGAGAGCAAAGAGTATCAGAGCAATTTTGACCTATGTTTAATAATCTTTGATCAAATACTCCTAGACTATCTTTTGTTTCTGGGTGCACAAAGTGATGTTTCAATCATTAGAACTTAGAGGCATTGGGGGACACTTAGCTTGCCTCTTAGTGTGAAGTTGCTTTAGTGAATTAGAATAAAAGACATTTGGTGACAAATTTATAAAGTTGTTCCTCACAATGAAAGAAAATGAAGCAATGCATTAAGGATTAATAAATGAAGCATAAATTAAACTTAAGAAAATCTGACAAGGTGAGGAAAAATAAAGGAGAGGGAAGAGGAGAGCCAGGCAGGACAGATGAGGGCAATGGAGAGGAGAAGAAGGGACAGAAACTATCTGTGTGTACCTAATTTATGGGAGGCCTGCTGGCATACCACAGTGGCATCTGATCCGGTCAGATCTCAGAAGTTAAGAAGGGTCAGATGTGATTACCACTTGGATGGGAGACTGCCAGGGAAGAACAGGTGTTGTAAGCTTGGGAGAAGGACCCAGAAACTCATTTCCAAAAACAATCAGCCATTGAAAACCCTATGAATAGCAGAGAAGCATGACAATAGTGTTTCACCTGTTGTACATAGGGTCACTATGAGTTGGACACTGACTTGAGGGCACCGAACAACAACAATTTATGGGAGAAGGATGTGGCAGTTCACTCCAGAAAACAATCCCTAAAAAATCAGCCATTGAAAACCCTCTGAGGGTCACTATGAGTTGGACCTGGCTCAATGGCACTTAACAGCAACAACAACAACAATGACAATTTATGCCTTTAAAATGCTCTTGCAACCTCATCTTCAATCATGAGAAGTTCAAGCCCGGCGCGGTGGCACATGCCTGTAATCCCAGCGGTTGGGGAGGCAGAGGCAGGAGGATCACACTTTCGAGACCAGGAGCAGTCTGTGTAATTTAGCAAGACCCTGTCTCAAAAAAGTAAAAAATGGGCTGGGGGTAGAGCTCAGTGGTCCAGCATTTGCAGGGCATGCAAGCACAAAGCCCTGGGTTCAACCCCCAGTACCTCAAAAAAAAAAAAAATCATGAGGAGTTCAAAAAAGCTAAACACTCGATTATGAAGGGGAGAAAAGCCTTAAATGTGTTAAAGGCATCAAAAACCTATACACAGTACATCTGCTTTAGCTTCTCACAGAGTTCTACTCAGAATGGCCTAAAAGGACAGTGGTTTGCCTTTTGTTTATTTTTTTTAATGCTAATCTCTATGGTAAATGCATCAAAAATAAGTTGGAAGTATAGTAGAATGAAAAATAAACCCGTTTAAACCAAGCTAGTCTGATTTATAGTCGTCACCATCTGTGTGGGTAGTAAGATCCCTCAGAAATCACCTTTAAGGGAAAACTATTGAAGTCTACTCGGGGAAGAATTCTGGAAGCTGTAAGAGGCATTGGCATCTTTTCTCCCAGTTTTGATGTTTTCAGAGGTCTTTTCAGGCTCCCGAGTCCACTAAAGTTTCTCTACAAACATATCTTTTTACTGATCTTTATTTTGCTTTATATCTGTTTTTATGGCACATATATTTCTACTCTGGCATCTGCCAGAGCAATCCTGGGAAGTCATTAAGTTCTGCAACTGGGACCTAAAAATATACCAGGTTAAGCCTAATGAGAAATGCCACCTAATATGCCTGATCTCACTTCTCGCCTTTATTCATTTACTCTTTCTTTGAACAAATTTATGCAAAGTGCTGCTACATGATATAGAGGAAATCAGTTTGCTCTGGACCAACAAAATGAGAAGGTATTGGTATTGATGGTGATGGGGGGAAGGTCTGAGATAGGGTAGATGGAGATATTCTTACTAATGGAATGCTAGTTAAGAACTAATAGTCCTGGTTTTATTCTACAGGGATCACCTGAGAAAGCTTTGTGTGTAATAGTAAATTCAGAAGACATGCATATCATAGCTTAAAGGACTCATCCATGTGGGCTGCTGCCAATGTGAAATGAAAAGTGAATAGAATTATAAATGGACATATAAATACACAAGTACATATTTTTCTGCTTATAAAAATAACTCAAGCTCACTATAGAAAAACATAAAGAAAAAGATCATTCTAAAAGTGAAAAATAAATCTAACCAAACTCTTCCACTACTACTAACCACTCATTCGGTTTCCCTGAATTTCCTTATAGTCTCCTTTCAAGGCATATATTTCCCCCTATAATTGACTATACTTTGTGTATTTTTAATCTTACATTTCTAAATAGTGTAAAGTGCACTTTTGCAAGTCCTATAAAATTAGAGTTGCAAGATTTAGCAATTTATTTTTATAATATAGAGCACCCAGATCCATATGAATTTCCATACTTACTAAAAAGTTATTCATTATCTGAAATTCAAATGCAATTGAGCACCCTGTGTTACTTTGTAATTTTATTTAAGATACATAATCATTAGTTAACATATGTATTAAATGTCTTCATATTAGATTGTATAACATATTTGATACCTACCATTCCATCTTTGTTGGAAATGTTTTTCCAATTTTTTATTCTGATAAGTATTGTTACTTTTTATATTAATTTCCCAAGAAAAAAAGTTATTAGGTCTAAGGGCAAGAACAAGTTTTTCAGTCCTTGATATTAATTGCCAACTTACACTGCCTTCATCTTCCCTTTGCCAACATTATAATTACTTTTTACAATACTAGCTAATTTAGAGGGTAAGTAATAACACTCTTCTTTTACACTAAATAGGATATATATATATATATATATATATATATAGTAATACTTCTCTGTTAAAACATAATGTTTTGTTATTTAAGTTTATAAAACAGTCAGTAAATTTCTATGTAGCCATTCATACATGTTGCTTCTTAATGCAATGCAATCTGTAACTTTATATTTGATACTATCATTTACCAATTTGGAATTTCTTCATGTTTCTTTTAGCTTTTCCCTCAGTCTAATCTTGCTTTCTATTGACCTCTATAGCATAACCAGAATTATAATATAACCTGATCATATTTATCTATTCTTTCAATATTCATTGACCTACCTCTTTCTACCCCATTATCCAGGGGTTTCCCTTAAGTGCCTTTGATATGGGTAACATTTTGTGTATCTGGCTCGTCTGGTTTCCTAGCTCCCTTCCTACACTTTGCTGATTAAGTTTCAGTCTATGAACTATCATGCAGCTCCTCAATTGTCCCTGGCAATTCATAGATCCAGATGCTGTTGTTGTTGTTCTAAGGTGCCATCAAGTCAGGTCTGACTCATGGTACCTCTATGTACAACAGATGAAACACCACCTGGCACTGTACCAGTCCTGGTATTATGTCAGTGCTTCTCTGCTATTCATAGGGTTTTCAATGGCTGATTGTTTTGGGAATGGGTTGCCGGGTCCATTTCCCAATCCTACATCATCTGGTGTTCCTGGGCGGTCTCCCACCCAGGTACTAACCAGGCCCAATCTTGCTTCACTTCTGAGATCTGATGAGATTGAATGCCAGGGTGGTCAGGTACTCAGCAAATGATCCGCCCTCTGCCTGCGATGCATTCTACTTCTGTCCCAGCTTCAAGGTTCAGCAGGATCATTGCTTTACTGTGATCCCTCCTTTGCACTCAAAATCATGAAGCACGCTGCTACACCCCCTTTTCATGTATTAGTTTATTTCATTTTATACATATTTAAAGACTTAGGTAATATTATCTCCACTCATATACTAGTGATGTAACTGAGTCTGAGAGAAGCTAAACAACTTGTTTGAGAAGCTATTTATTTATGACTCTTAAGTACAAGAGCCAGAATCTGAGTTTTGAACTACAATTTTCACTATATAAGTGGAACAGGGACAGAAAGAAGTCAGGCCTCTGCTATGAAGGGACTTCCAGAGAAGCTCAGGAAAGATATATGTAGATGGAGACACACCTGTTGGCCTAAGAAAGTGTACTCTATGCTGTTGTGTTTAAAAAAAAAAGGACTCAAAATTTTGAATTCCGGCTCTTGGTGTCTATTCAAGGTCAGCACACAGAAAAAAATGACAGCAAATGACCACTAGTAAAAGCCAATTTGTTGTGACAAATAAAACTTGAATTCACTTCTGATATATCACATGGTGTTTTGATATAGGTATGTATTGTGGAATGGCATAAAGATTCTTTTAGCATGTGTGTATAACTCAGGATCCCTTCAGCCACTGCTACAGAAAATGTGAGAGAGAATTAACCCGGAACATTTGTGGACAGTCAGGAAAAGGATTCAGAGAGAAGATGAGGTGTAAAGTATATGAAAGAGCCAAGTATGGCGGTGCACACCTAGAATCCTAGCATTTGGAAGGCTGAGGTAGGAAAATCAGGAATTCCAGGCCAGCCTGGGCTACACAACAAGATCATCTCTCAAAAATAAACTAACAAATCAAAAAAGTACCAATAAGATTAAGATGAGAGAAATCGAGAGCATTCTAAGCACAAGGAATGAATTTAGGTGGAAAGCAAGCTTAAGAACTTGTAACTAAACTTTTAAATAAGCAGAGAATTTGAAAGTTAAGTTCTGAACAAAAAGGGATTATAGAATGTTTGAGTTAGAAATGACCTTAGGAACCAGATGGCTTAATGTTTACTCAAAAGAACTATTTGGAATCTAGTTTAGGGATGATGTTTAAAGGCATTTAGTGAAATATATCCTTAGTGAAGTCAATTAACTAGTTTGTTCATTTGTTTATTTGTTTATTGAAACACTTGGGGGTATTCAACCCAGGGCCTCACAAATACTTTGCAAGTGCTCTACCACTAGGTTGCATCCCAGCCCATTTATTATTATTTTTTTATTTTGAGACAGGATTATGCAGACTAAATTACATAGGCTGTCTCTGGCCTTGAACCTGCAATCCTCTTGCCTCTGCCTCCAAAGTCCATGGGGTTATAGGCTTGTGCCACTGTGCCCACCTTAAATTGACTAATTTAAACAAAATTCCATAGAGTTTTGTCTGTTAAGACTTCTTGGGGATTTTAATAACCTAATTTTTCTTCAATCTCACAGAAAAGAGATGAAACACCTCTGTGTTTTTATAGCACAAGGTTCAGAGTTTAATATACCAAGGAAAAATCTCTGCTCTCACACTTACCACAGGTGTAACCTTGGATACATTCCTTATTTTTGCAAAGCCTTAGTTGATTTTCTTGTTTATAAGTCAGCCTTGTAAAATTGTGGTGATTAAAGAATGTGTTGATAATCTGCATAGTGCTCTGGTTTTCTGGCACAAAGAAAATTCTAATAAATGTTATAAATTATACTATTCCTCATTTTCTAATTTGATTGTCCATGAGGCTCTTTTATTTGTTTATTTATTTATTTACTTATTTATGTATTTGTTTATTTATATTGGAGTACTGGGGATTGAACCCAGGGCCTGGCGCTTGCATGCTTTGTAAGTGCTGTACCACCGAGCTGTACCCTAAAACCATTTTTTTACTTTTTGAGGGAAGGTCTCACTAAATTGTGCAGACCACCTCTAGTCTCTAACTTGAGATCCTTCTGCCTCTGCCTCCTAAATTGCTGGGATTACAGGCATGCGCCTCTGCGCCTGCTCCACCTTTTTATTGGTAAGCATCTAACAGAACAAAGTTTCACAGAATATATACTGGAAAATAATAATCTCATTAGTTCTCACCTATTAGAAATGTTGTGCCCCATTTTGAAGAACTTTCAATGTTAGGAGAATGATTTTAGACTTTATCATGTAAATAATAGAAAATTTCTGACTGACCGGGGGAATGCTGTACCATGAATTGTGTTTTAGGAGAGTGTATGGCATGGACTGAGTGGAAGAGAATGGGGTAAAGACAAGCAACCAGGTTGTAAGTGAAATAGGAAGAGATAGGACCCTGAACTAGGGTCATAGAAAGTGGTGTGAGGTTGAACCTGAGAGACACGATACAGTTACTAACGTCCAGAATGTGGCAATTGATCACTCCTGGGTAATCCGAGTCCCATACTTTATAATAACCCCAACAGATACATTAGTTCAGGATTACACTGAAAAGCCTGCTATGTCAGTTTCAAGTAAGATTTCTGAAGCTACCATTTATTAAGAATGGTTGTAGTACTGATTTTGGTATTTTACCTATCAGAGTTCAAGCACAATAGTTCCAGAATTTAAAAGGAAAGTATACACATACACATCATTTGTTTTGTCAATTTATTCTTCATGTCACCTTCAAAGTAATTGGACTAGAATTATTTTTACTTCAGCATCACTTTATCAATATTCCTTTCTAATTACAGACTGTTTTCCCTGGACATCGGAGGAGCAGGTTGCCCTTATTGCTTCTGTAACTGCCTCAAGAAAACGCTCTAAGTCTCTGGGCCATCATTTCCACCAGGTTTCCAAGTAGAAGTTATGATTCTCTTTCCTCACTTAGTGATGCTCTGGAATCGATAATCACCAGCACTTCCTAAATGTCAAAGAGTTTCATCCTATGGCAAGAAGAGAGCTGGATTTTGATAGAAAGTGGGTTGGAACTCCTTTCTGTTTCTTTAAACAGCACAATTTTCTGTTAGTTGTCACTCCCATTGGCTGCTTTTGCATGCAGCGCAATAGCATCTCCCATGACCTGCAGCAATTCCAATGGTTTCCATCAAGTCTCAGCTACTTCCACATAGGACAGTTTTTGGAAACAAGGACTTTCAGCAGCTCTGCCTCCTTAACCTCCTTTGAATTTTTCTTCCCCTTTGTTTGAAAGAAATCAATTATTTAAAGCCCATTGTGACCCAAATACCATACTGGGTCCTTTGTATACTTGTCTTAGACAACCTTTCATGGCAGGAATTCTAATGTCCATTTTGCAGGCAAGAAAATTAAATCTCAGAAATAAATATCCACTGGTTGACTCTAAAGCTCATAGTCTTGACTTCTGACCTTAGTGCTGAAATCTGCTCACATTGGAGATACCCAGTGAAGGCTCATAATGTCCTTTCTCTTGAGGATTTTGAATACTCCCTGCCGGAAGAGCTGCTATAACTGATCTCAGAGTCCTTTGGAGATAGCAGGGTTGTCCTGGCCAGCCACTCATCACAAGCTCTGACCTGAGCTGCCACTATTATAGGAAATGTCACCAGGTTCATTTAAGAAGGGTTTTTTGGTGTATGTTTTGAGGGGTGTATTTTTGTTTGTTTTTGTTTTGTTTTATTTTTTGTAATTACATAGTTCCAAAGGGAGATATATATTCTAGAATCTGCCAACTACTAGGCACATGAACTTTAGATGGATATTTGGACTTAGTTTATTTTTTAACACAAAAAACTTGTTAATAATACTTGCCTTGTAGGGTGATTGGGCCACTTTTTAACACAGCTTGTTGGAAGTGCTTCGTGTGATACCTGGCATACACTGAATAATCAGTAGCAGGTAATAATCTTTCTTTCCTTTCCTTTTTTCTTTATTGCGAATATATCATTTCCAAAGAATTATAGCAATATATTTGCGTCTCATTGTCCCATGTCCTGAATGCTATAATTATCTTGATTCCACAGATGCTTTGATTATATTGGAATCTACTCCCTACAGTGTACATTTTTCATCAATTTATGCATTTTTTCAAATTATATGCAGAACGCATGCTTTTCGTGCTGCCTTTTCTGTATCCTTTGCTAGTTGGTATTCATATCTTAGGATGCTTGCATCGCCCTGGAAAGGATGATCTGCTGGATTGCAGGAAGGTTACCCCAGGACTTTTAGAACACATGAGAGTTGTCTCATATTATATCTTTTTCAGAGTTCATCTTGGAATCAGGGCTAGGAACTCATGTAAGCACGCTTTATTTTTGTAAAGAATCTAGAATGCTCTGAAAATTCTTCCTTTTACCACATATACAAACTGAGTAGGTAAAAGCTGATCAGTCTTTTAGCTTCATTATTATTATTATTATTATTATTATTATTATTATTATTATTTTGGGGTGTGTGTGTGTGTGTGTGTGTGTGTGTGTGTGTGTGTGTGTTACTGGAAGATTGAGCCTGGGACCTTGCAGATGCTAGGAAAATGCTCCACCACTAAGTCATACTCTCAAATGTTTTATTTTTTAATTTGAGACATGATCTGGCTAAGTTATGCAGGCAGCCTCTGGCCTTAAACCTATAATCTTCCTGCCTCATCTTCCCAAATTGCTAGGATTACAGGCCTACACCATGGTACCTAGAGGTTTTTAGCTTTTGTAAAATAATTGTGGTTCATCAACTGTGCTTCCTAGAGAAATAACGGAACTAAGAATACATTCTACATGATAAATTGCAATTTACTTAATAACCTGTAAATTAGAGAGTGTTAGCTCAAAGTAATATAAATAAAAGCTCCCAAAAATAAGACTTCAGCATGAAAAAAGACATTCTCAAAAGATGCATGATAATAGTTATACTTTCAACTATATGTAGAAAGAAAATTTGCTAAAATAGTCCTCAGGCTTATCTCTTAGAAATCCGTATCTCCAAATGCGGTGACAAAAGTCAATATTTATTTATGCTTTTACAAGGAAAACAATGTTGTATTTCTTCTCTGTAGTCTGCAGTATTAAGGTATTTTAGAGCTTCTTTATATTTTATAACTTTAAATTTTCATTGAAGCTACCTGAGGTATAGTTCAGAGGTGGGTTCTTTGTGACAGGATCTTAGTTCATAATTAATCATTTCTACAAATTTGCTGCAGAGAGTGTTTTGAGGATTAATGAGAAAGTGTTGCAAAGTATCTCTTCATTAATTCTCACAATCTTGAATAACAGGCATTAAGTAAAATTAGAAGAATTATGTTATTGTTTGCAAGAAAGATAGCATATCAAGTAATTCTTTAACTGGATTTTATTGGATAAAATACAAAAAGTACTGAGAATTGGATTATTATGACTAACTGGAAACCTAATACCATGGTGCATGCCTTAATCAGAGTAACTTGGGAGACTGAGGCAGGACAATCACAAGTTTGAAGTCAGAGACAGCCTGGACAACTTAGTGGGACCCTGTTTCTAAATAAGTAAATAAATAAAAAAAATAAGTAAATAGATTGGGGGTACAGGTTAGTGGTATAGGAGAAGGACCTGGCTATCCACTCCCAAGGCAATCCAGAAACAGTCAGCCATTGAAAACCCTATGAGGGTCACTATGAGTCGAATACTGACTCGATGGCACCTAACAACAACAGCAGGTTAGTGGTCGAACTCTTGCATAGCATGCACAAGTCCCTGGGTTCAACCACTCAGTACTTGGGGAAAGAAAAAAGACTCTCGGCACCCAGTCCAGAAAACATCTAATGATACATTGCAAGTTTTGCGTTAAATATTTTGATCATTTCACAATGAATCACACTGGAAATAATTGGTGACAATCTTATCTCCTTTTATTATTATATGTGGTTAATATTATTTGATTGTCAAGATTTTATCCTCAACATGATTATTGGAATAAACAGGATCCAATCCAACCTAAATCTACAGCCATACCATCTTGGTGTCCAATCCCATTTGATTGTGGAAGCTAAGCAGGGTAGGGGTTGGTTAGTCCTTGGATGGGAGATTGCTTGGGAACACCAGGTGCTGTAGGCTTGGGAGAAGGACTCGGCAACCCACTCCCAAAACAATTATCCATTGAAAACCTTATGAATAGCAGAGAAGGACTGACATAGTGCAGGGCATGGCACAGTGTTGGGTAGAGTTTCATCTGTTGTACTTTGGGTTGCTATTGGTGGGACTCCACTCAATGGCACCTAACAACAACAATAATCCAGCCTAAAGCTTGTTATTTCATGGTTGTGTCTAAGTTAGTTGAGTGCCTTTAAACCAAATTTAAAAGTGATTTTATTGAGCAAATGAAACATTTTACCTGGTACCTATATAGAAGACATACAGATGGGAAAGTCACCTTCTGCACCCTTGACAATCAAGTCAGAAAATCAGACCTAGCAAAACCACACGAATACAATGCTCATGGTGGATATAATAAAAAAGGTAGGAAAGATTGACTTTGAACATATATGGAATGTAAGGGATTTAATTCTCCCTGGGAGGTGCTCTGGGAGGGTTTTTGGAGAAACTCCTTGAATGAGATTCCTAAACATAAACAGAAATTCCATAGGCAAATGTGGAAATAAGAACATTCCTCCTTGGAATAGGTGGAAGCAAAGAGGTTGTTGTTAGGTGCCATTGAGTCAGTGTCCAACTCATAGTGACCCTAGTATAATAGATGAAACACTATTGTCGTGCTTCTCTGCTATTCATAGAATTTTCAATAGCAGATTTTTTGGAGGAAGCAAAGGGGTTAGCAAGTAAATTTAGAGAAAGGAATTGATAGGTGGGAATAGGGATTAAATGACTGTTATTGATTAGATTGTGAATAAGGATAACTGGCAAGAAAGATCCCCTATAGCCTAACAAGAACTAACAAGGAAGTGATTTTGAGACGTGACTGGGAATGTTAGTGCAACAAAACATTTATTAAGCACCTTTTGTATGCTAGGAGTTGAGAACAGGAGGGTAAAGGAGGCTACACTCTAGAATGAATGGGGCTGTGATGGAAGGAAACATAAGGTACCACTAAGAGGCAGCACATAGCTGGAGATTGAAGCAGAAGGGAAGAAATCAGAGAAGAGAATGAAGTGGAGGCTTCAAAGTGAAGAAATAGCATTCAGCCACGGCTACTGACTGAAAGCTTGGCTCTCTGCTCAAACTTATATGTTGAAATCTTAAACCTCAATGGGATGATATTGGAGGTGGTGTCTCTGGGCGGTATTAGGTCCCACGAGCGCTCATGAAGGAGATGTCCTACCCTTATGAAAGGGACCCCAGAGAACTCCCTTCCCCCTCTTGGCATGTGAAGATGTGTCAAGAGAGTGGGTTTCTATAAACAAGAAAGTGAGTTGGCCATAGTTTGCACATTAAACATCCCCCTAAAGGACCATGCATTAGAGTTCTAGTCCCCAGGGTGGTATTATTGAAGTGGGTGAAAGCTTTGAGAGGTGAGGCCTGGTGGGAGGCCTTTAGATCATTAAGGGCACACCCCTAAAGGGGTTTGGGGGACTCTAGTCCCATCATCTCTCTGTTTTTGTTCCCTGGTTTATGATGGGAAAGGTTTTGTTCTGTCACTTACTCTTTCTGCTTCCCCACAAGCTCAAAGCAACTGGGCCAACCAATGTTCCCAGACTGAAATATCCAAAACTGTGAGCCCAAATAAACCTTCCATCTTTACACGTTGACTGTCTCAGGTGTTTGTTACAGTGGCAGCTGACTAACACAGGGTGCTTGCCTGACGCTGAATCTGCCAGCTCCTTAAATCTTTGACTCTCCAGGCTTCAGACCTGTGAGAAGTAAATGTGGGTTATAAACCACCTGGCTAATGTTACTTTGTTATAGAAGCTCCTAGTAACAAAAGCAGTAATTACAAGGTTGAAAGAACAAAAAGTGAAGAGTTAAAAATGAATCTGAACTTCCTCATCCAAGACAGAGGGTCTAAGATTGCTGATGCCATTAATAGAATTAGGCAGCATAGAAGAAGGAACAAGGTTGAGTGGAAGACAAAAAAGACTCAGCTGTGGCAATTTAGATCTTCTCAAAAGGCATTAGAAATTTGTTACTTGAAGCACATGGAAAGAGTCAGATATAAACATATCTAGGTCAAGTCATGAGTATAGATAAAAGACTGTAACAATGACATTAAGAGGTAGCACAAGGGTAAAAAGAGAGCTGCTACA
This sequence comes from Pedetes capensis, assembly GCA_007922755.1. NCBI lineage: Eukaryota > Metazoa > Chordata > Mammalia > Rodentia > Pedetidae > Pedetes > Pedetes capensis. The sequence continues at coordinate 28,915 of VMDO01006054.1, read as the reverse complement.
GAGAAAAGGTCAGTGACATCATTTAAGAAGGTCTTTGTGACAAGCTCAGTGGTACATGCCTGTAATCCTAGCAACTTGGGAGGCTGAGGCAGGAGGGTGGCAATTTCGAAGCTAGAGGCAGCCTATACAACTTAGCAAGACCCCATCTCACAGCTCAGTGGTAGAACACTTGTCTAGCATGTGCTAGGCTCTGGGTTCAACCCCCTAGTACTGAAAAAATAAAATTACATGACAGAAAGCTACCAGATGGTTAGGCAAAGTATGTGTAAGGCCCTAGGTTCAAGTCCCCAGTACTGAAACAAAGATAAAAGAGTTAACAGTAACAGCCAGGCACGGTGGTGCAATGCATCCTATTGGCTTGGGAGGCAGAGTCAGGAGGATCGAAAGTTCGAGATCAGAGGCAGTCTGCTTAACTTAGTGAGACCCTGTCTCAAAAAGTAAAAAAAAGTGGGCTGGGGTTGCAGCTCAGTGGTCCAGCACTTGCAGAACATGGAAGCGCAAGGCCCTGGGTTCAACCCCTGCAAAAAAAAAAAACTGCAAAAAAAAAAAAAAAAAAAAAAAAGAGTTAACAATAACAATAAAATAACCCGTAACCATTAGAGCATTGACTCATGGTTTCTCAGATGTTGCTGGTTTTTCTCTCAAAATTAAACTAGTAGAACAACTAGTAGACCCAGTCTTCCATCCAGAGACATGAAAAACAGGAGCTCATTAAAGAGTTATTTTATTCAAAAGAAAAAGAATAATAAGGCCAGGCAATTTTGTAACTCTCTTCTGCTTGTTTCCCTTAGATGAAAGATAATAATGACCTCTTTCCACATCTCTGGTTCTTTGAATTTTCTTTTAACAAATGCTGAAATCAAACAAGAGATGAAGAGAATCTCAAGCAAACCATCTCAAAGGCCCATTAGCATTTAACCTCTCAATACTTTGTGGTTAGAAGGGTTCGCATGTGCAGTTGTTAAAATAATGATTCCCTGAAGCCCTTGGGGGTTTTCATATTACAGTGTGGCTACAGATTTTCAAAATACAGTTGCTATAATAACCCTAATCAGGAAACAAAATCACTCATGCTTTAGTGTATTTTAAAAATAGCACTAACTCACCTCCAATGTAATAAAATATTAACGTGGTAAATGTACAAAAATACTTCATGTCTATACTATTGAATGTACAATGCGCATCTCTTAAGCTTTGACAGGAAAGAAATATTTGTCTTTTATTTGTCTGCAAAAAATGCCCTACACCATTATTAGAAAATTCTTTTCCAAGTCATTTTGTGTTACTTTGAATCAGAACGATTATATTTCTCTGCCAAGGAAATGTAGCCAACGTCAGATGTGCATTAAGAATAATGGTCTAGCAAGATAGCAAATTCCAATTTCCTATGATCAGAGAATCTTATTACCTTTATCTTCTCCCTTCCTTCCTGTTCACATAGGATGTTAAAAGATGCTTTTTGGTATGAATTTGCTTAGCCTTACATTCTCATAAATGGAAGGTGATGTTCTGGGGACTGGCCAAGCCCTAACTACATCTAAGAAATGCAGTTTCAAAGACCCTGTTTATTTCTGGTTGCTGTTGAATTTTCCCATTTGGTTAAATGTGCAGACTGCACAGTAGTATATTGTTCGTGACAACTGTGCACAATGGTGGAGATCTGCAGATGGTGTGCCTTTTCAAATATGATAAATGCCTAATTTAATGCCAATTTGTGGCAATCAGGACAATGCTACAGGCTTTTTGAGCTTAGGCGTGTCTTGATAGTAGAACTACAAAGCAGAGGACACATCCAGACACAACCATGGGCTTATAGCAATGTCACTGGTTGTAAACCTTATAGCACGTGTCTTAGTCCATTTTGTGTCAGTATAACATATTACCTGAGGCTAGGTATTTTACAAAGAAAGAAGGTTTATTTTGGCTTATAGTTCCAGATGCAAGATCAGGTAATTGCATTGGATGAGGACTTTTGCTGCATCACAACACGAGAGGTGGGATCACATAGGAGCACATGTGAGAGACATGTCACAGGAAGAGATAGAAAGCAAGAGACCAGGTGAGGCTAGATTCACTCTTTTAGAACAATTTGCTCTCAAGGGAGCTAACCTGGTTCTGTGAAAGCTACATTGATCCCTTCCGAGAGAGGTGGCATAAAGATGTAATCATCTATTAAAGGCCCCTCCGCCTCAATACCGGGCTGGGATATAGCTCAGTGGGTAGAGCACTGTGCTGTAGTCTCTGAGGTCCAGAGTTCAATTCCCAACACTGCAAAAATGGGAGAAGGGCCTGGCAATCCACTCCCAAGGCAATCCTGAAACAGTCAACCATTGAAAATCCTTACGAGGGTTGCTATGAATTGGATACCGACTTGATGGCACCTAACAACAACAACAACAACCACCTCAATACCATTACACCAGGGACTGAGCCTTCAACATGTGAAGCTTTGGGGAATAAACCATATCCAAACCCTAGCAGCACTGAAGCTGGAAGAGGTCATCATCTTGTCAATGAGAAGACAGAACTTCAGAAATGTTAAAGATAAGGTCAAGGCCTGTGGGACTGGTAGTGACCCAGGGTGTAGGACACTGAAAATACCAGTGTGATTTGTTGGAGAAGCAACTCAGATGGACAGCAACCTCAAGACTGAGTTTCTGTTAAAAAAAAAAGAAAGTGTAATCCTTATTTGTCTTTATAACTCAATACAAAGCCTGGTGTTTTGTAAGTGATTAATTAGTATTTGTAGAATAGAAATGAATTTAAATGATTTAAAGTACTCTGACTTATCTTTGGTAGCATTTTCTCCCTTCTGATAACTTTGCTTACTCCTTCTTTAAATAATGTCCAATTTCTTTGCCATTTCTAAGTGCGAGATACCTTTCTACTGGCTCTAAAATGCTGCTGGGTATATATTTAATTATGCTTATTGAGGATTAGCTTAATGAAATTAAAAATGGTATTTTATTTTTATAGAAACTCAACTACAAAGTAAAGTTGATAAAAGAAAATGAGCTCTGGTGTTTGGAGATACTCAGTTTTCAAAGGAATTAAAGATCAGAAGGGATGAGTGGCTTGTTCTGGCCCATGTAGTAGATGAAGTTTTATTTTCTGATTTTTTTTGCTTTGTTTGGTTTATTTTTATTTCTTTGCAGTACCAGGGACTTGAAACCATGGCCTCATGCATGCTAATCAAGTGCTTTGCCACTGAGCTGAACTTCCAGCCAGTTTTTTGCGCTTTGAGATATGGTCTCACTAAGCTATGTAGGACACCTCTGGCCTTGAACCTGTGATCCTCTTGCCTCAGCCTCCCAAATTTCTGGGATTTCAGGAGTGCAGCATGGTGCCTGGGTGAGTGTCTTATTTCATAAGGTTAGATTCATATGTCTGCAAATTTGTAAAAATGTGTGCATACAGAAATCTCACTTAACCCTACTGATTCCCTCCTTTTGTACATTAGGAAGCCAAAGTCCAGAAAGATGAAGATACCAGTAGTAGTTGCCTGGCTAATAGGAATTAAAAGTAAAATTAAAATTAAAATATAAAGAAAGATGTCCTGATAGCCCATCCTCTTGTCTTTCTACTGTAGCATGCCATGACTCTGTGTAGATTAGGAACTGAATCTTCCTGCATTAGAATTATCCTTTGATATAAAAGACTAGGAATAATTACTGTGTTTGTTAGTGAAGCTTTTCTAACATAGTATTCAACATACTATGGTATGTTTAATTCATACAAAGGTCTACACTCTTTCATGTTGTTGTTAGGTGCTGTCCAGTTGGTTTAGGTGGCACATTTTCCATTTTCTTTTGATTACCTTCAATTCATTTCCTTTTTCCATTCATTTTCTGGGCCTCCATAATAGCCACATACACCATTCTAGGAGGCAGAAATTCAAAACATAAACTCATAAGACAGAGAACAAGTGATTGGGATAAAGATATTTTGGAGAAAGGCTTGATAAATAGACACAGAGACAAATTAAACAAACATTGGTAACAACAATAAAATAAACAAGAAACTACAACACAGATTTGTTAGCTTAGGAAAGGTCGAGACATTTACATGGTTTTTCTGCTTCCAAAATGACAATATTATCTCATATATGTCAAATCCTTGGAAGATGCTTTGTGAAATATATTTCAGAGGGCACACAGATTTTCCTACACACCTGGAATAAGTTTTGGTTTCTTGGTTTCATTTCTGTTGTCCACACTTAAGGAATTCTTTGGTTTCATGATGACTGCCACATTATTCCTAGGCACCTTGTTGGCTCAAAAAAACATGTCTGGCCCATTCTTTATGCATTTCCGTACATTTACTATCATAAAACGTTTCATCATTTACGTCCTTCTGGGTTCATTTCTCCTTTCCTCTTTCACCAATAATAGAAATAATAGGAATGTTTACTATTATAGAAATGTTTCCTATAATAGAAATGTTTCATGATTAGAAAGATATTGACAGAATAGACAACTCGAAATAAGACTTGCTTATGATGTCTCCCTCCCGATTCTCTACTTTCACAAGGGCACTTTTACTTCTGGTTTGGTTGCCGAGAGGAGAAGCCCATGATGGCGAAGTCTATAAACAAATGTTGTTGCTGCTATCAGATGCCATCGAGTCAGATCCAACTCATAGCCACCCTATGTACAACAGAATGAAGTACTTCCCAATTCTGTGTCAGGCACATGTTCTTTTTTATGTTTAAGCCCACTGTTGTAGCCACTGTGTCAGTCTATCTAGTTGAGGGTCTTCCTTTTTTCTGTTGACCTGCCAATCTCCCAAACAAGATGTCTTTCACCAGGAATTGGTCCCTCTTGACAATAAGCCCAAAATACATAACATGCAGCACAGCCATGTCTCTATTTTCTAATCCATAAGCAAACTTTGTAAATTAAATCCTAGACAACTTGTTTCCCCACCACAGCAATCAATTTTCTACATGCTTCCTCTTCTCTTGCTTAAATTGTTGGCATATCTAAAATGTCCCCTGACCATCAGTGTCTTGCTTAGATTCAGAGGCCCAAGAGAAGGGTGACTTCCTCTAGGAATGCTTTTTCTCATTGCCTCACCTGAGTCAATTGTCTTTTCACTAGTCTCCACTGGACATGACAAAGATGTATAATTTGTATTCATAATTATATTTTGCAAACTGGAGTGAAGATTCAAGCGTCATTCAAAATACTTAAGAATTGGCCTTGTTCTCACTTGTGTTTCTCAATATATTCATTAGAAAACATATCACAAGCATGTACTGTGTGCCAAGTGTTATCTTTGCTCAAAGGATAGATTGATTGGTGATACAGACAACATGCCAACCATACATAATTTAAGAAAATTTAAGCAAACACAAAAGCAATAAAAGCACACTACAATACATCATAGGGTTGGGGGTTAGCTTAGGTGGTAGAGTGCTGCTCTGTGCGATAAGAGGGCCTGGGTTTGATCCCCAGCACTGCAAAAATGGGAGAAGGCTCTGACAATCCACTCCCACAGCAATCTTGAAACAATTAGCCATTGAAAACTCTATGAATAGCAGAGATGCACTGACATAGTGCTGGGCATGGCACAATGTCATGGAGTGTTTTGTTCAGTTGTACATAGGGTCGTTATGAGTTGGACCTGACTTAACAGAACCTAACAACAACAACATGTCATGAGCAATGAGCAAAATGAACAGGGTAATAGAATAGAGAAAATATTTTTGATGATGATAGGGAGAAGATGACTAACTATATATACTAGAGAAGTGAGAATTTTTGAAACAGATGACATTTGGAAGATATAGAGGCTAACTACATAAAGAACTAGCCAAAACATTTTAGGCAGTATGTTGGATTAAATATGGTCACAAATTCCTTATCCCTCTTTCTCTATACTTTAGCTTGCCCATGATTTGCTTTGATCATTACAATATGGTAGATGACTATGTAACATCCATGGCTGGACCATAAAAGAACTTCAGCTTCCTCTTTCATATGCGTAGATCATTTTCTCTTAGAACCTAACCCTGATATTGTCAAAAGTTCAAGCCATCCAGAGTGGCCATCTGAGAACTGAGGCATGCTGGTTGATAGTGTCAAGTGAGTCCAGTGGGCAGCCAGTACTAACTTGTAGCCATGTAAATGAACATCTTAGAGATTCCAGTCTACTTGAGTTGTCAGATGATGGCAGTCCCAACCAAATTACACACACCAAAAGAACCATCCACTTGAGCCCAGTGACCTCATAGAATCAAGTGTGGGAATATAAGACTGTTGTTTTTTGAAATCATTAAGTTTGGGGTGGTTTATTAGACAAAAACAGGTAATTTGAAACAGGTCATTGGGACAGTGGGTGTAAAGAACTTACAAAGCTTGTCATGTTACAGAATAAAAGTGAGGCTCTTTGAGGACAGAAAGTTATATATATGCACATATATAATTGATAAATTGATACTAGGTAAATGTGCTTGAGTAATTGAATGGGCCTAGAAAATATCTTTCTAATCCTTCAGCTATGGAAGTTTTATTTATCCTTTAAACCTTAACTAAAATTCGTTCTCTTCCGTGAAGTATTCTTTATCTACCACAACTTACATATAACTCTTTTTATTTATTCTCATATTAATAATCAATGGCAAAATTGCTCAAATATCATGATATTTAATTACTTTTTCATTCTAATAAGATGTCAAGGTCCTTGAAGGCAGAAGGCTTGGGTTGATTCTCTGTCAACATCTCCTTTTGTTTCTAACATAGTGCTGGGCTCATGTGCTCCTGGTTCCTCTGTTGCTAACCCCTACAACACTCAATGTAACATTGACTTGACAATGTCATGCTCACACGGAAGCAATATTCAATAAATTTAGGGGGTAATTTCATCTATTTAGTGGTTTTGTTATCACTTAGATATAATAAATGTAACAAATCTCATGCTGGAATGGATATAGACCTTAGGGATAAAAATTCAGCAGGAAATCCCATGCGGAGAGCCTAAGGTGTCAGGCAGGGGGGAATTACTTCCCGGTTCAAGATCACACTAACAGTTAACTCTACATATATCTTGGCTTTTGTTCCAGTCTTTTGTTTTACATTTTGGGTTTATCTTTGCTATAAAAGATGAGAAACTGTAGCAAGAAAGCTGAAAAGAATTTGAAGAACTGTTTTTCTCTTCCCAATTTGGCTAAACTGTAAACAAATTGTTAGATTTCCTTCATCCATTTCTGTCTTTTTATATTTCATTTAAAGTGGCAAACCTAGACCCTAATTGCCTGGTTATAGTTTTAAATATTGAGGAAGATAGAAAAATACACTTGTGTATTCTGGAAATGTTTCCACTTGTCTAATTTTCAGCAGCTGTTTACCTCATAAACTCTTGGGGTTCTGTGAAACGGCACAAAAACCTCTAATAAGTAAAATAAGGGCTGGTGAGTCAAATACAAATAATGGCTTCACATTTGACCTTTCATGAGTAAAGAATTCTCAGGTATATAAACTTGCAATAGTTCTACTTCATTAGGTTACTCAGCAGTACATTGACTAATGGTTGTTTCAGGAATGGAAGTCATAGCTAACAAGCGAGGAGTTTTCACATTGGCCTCCAAGGCCCAGACTCACTACTAAGGTAATAAGTGCACATTTTCCTTCCAAGTAGAAAGAATAGAACATGAAAGTTCCTGTTACCACCCAAATCAGGATCTTGCTTAGACACGTTCAGGTCACCCAGGAAGATATTATCCTTGGTATGTATCAGGTTATAAAGAAATCAGTGTAAAATCCTGTGAGATTCCAAATGGAGCTGGAAAGTTTGCTTCACAATGAGTTATAAATTTTTTTATAATATTTGTGTCCACTTTTCCCCCCTTGTTGCAAAGAAATTAGAACATACACAATTCAAAGACTCTTAGCTCAGGGTAGCTGTATCTTGCAGTGAATATCAAAGAAACCACAGAATAATTAGAAAGAAAATACCTAAACCAAAGCCAACAAAAATGTCCCCACAGGTTTTAATGGCCTCCTCTCAGGCTTAAAAATAGGAAGTGATATAAAATTAAAAGAGATTTTAGCCTTTGAATAAATGCAGCACTTATTTTCTATTTAGAATTGTAGTGGATAAATCCTTTGTCTTAGGAAAGTGCTTCAAAGAAAGGATTAATGCAAAGGTAGGATGAATGACAAATATTGCCAAAATTTCCACTTCAACATCAGTGAACACATGAACTACTGTATGGAGGGAAGTCTGCGGTAAATGCCTGTCGCTGGCAGCAACTTCTCTCCAACAGAGAGAATCACTGTGTTAACCCATATTAAGCAATAAAACATAAGAGGCAATGAACTGCCATAAACCATCAAGAACACTCAAAGCTGTCCTCATTTTGAATACCCCCAATTATCTAAATTTATAACTCATATAAACAGGAAGATCTGAATTAAATCTTTAAATTGCTTGCCCATTTGGTCTTCTTTATCTTTCCCATTTGAAGCATTGTTAGTGTAACAGTCTTAGCTAATTCAGAGAAAAGAATGTCAGTAGATGATCAATGAATGAATCCCTCCAGGCCTACTTGATATTCTTCTACTCCTTTTATAAAAACACTCTTCCTATAGATTTAGAACATGTTGTTGCCACTGTTTCTCACAGAGATCTGCAAAATGCTCAATAAATGATGTAACTTTCTCCCAAATGAAAAAAAAAGTCAAGTGCAAGTTGGATACTGTTTTTTTATCCTTTCTCCTCCTCTGCCTCCTCCTCCTCTTCCTTCTTTAATTATAATATAAGATTAGATGGATGAGATTTCTCTTTCTAGTTCCCAAATAGTAAATACCTGTGTTCTGACGGGTCATGCTGTTGTCAGGTGCCATTGAGTTGGATTTGACTCATAGACACCCCATGTATAATACATGAAACACTACCCAACAAACACTGAGCCTTATTGGCATTATTGTCAGTTCTTCTCTGTTATTCATAAGGTTTTCAATGGTTGATTGCTTTTTTAGGGGGGAGGATGGGATGCCAGGTCATTCTCCCAAGTCTATAGCACCTGGTGTTCTCAGGCAGTCTCCCATGCAAGTACTAACCAGGCCCGACCTTGCTTAGTTTCTGAGATCTGAGGGGATTGGATGCCAAGATGGTATTGCTGCAGGCTGAATGGTCATAGTTAATGTGAACATATTATTCTTTAATCTAGAGATAAAAGTATAAGGTCCATGCTTTCTTTTGCATCAACTCATTCATCTCTGTCTAAGGTTGCCTTTTATTCCTGTGCCTTTGCACATGTTTGACATGGATACAAATACGGGACATTATTGAGGCTGTAGGCAGAACTGAGCAGAATCCTCATGTGTTTGTTGCCTATGCTGAGGCTGGAAGGCCAATCTTCACACATCAGTCAGTACAACACTGCAAAATACTGATTCTAAAATTGGAGGAGTGAGGCAAGCAATTGCTTTATATTGAATACCTACTATGTATGATGGAAGAAGAATTTGGCAGTCCACTCCCAAAACACTTCCAAAACATCAGCCAGTGAAAACTTTATGAGAGTCACTATGAGTCGGACATGACTAGATGGCACCTAACAACAACAAAAACTGTATGAGATGCTATAGGGAACTGCAAGTTTGTACCAAAAATATATCTTTTTGTGTGTGTGTTTAATAACTCTAAGGGGCTGATGTTTGGCTAAGTTGGTAGAGTGTAGCTCTGGGCTCTTTGAAGCCCTAGGTTCGATCTCCAGCACTGCAAAATTGAGAGAAGGACGTTGCAATCCATTCCCTAAGCAATCCCAAAATAATCAGCCATTGAAAACCCTATGAATGGCAGAGCAGCAGTGACATAGTGCCAGGCATGGCATAGTGTTGTGGAGTGTTTTGTTCTATTGTACATCAGGCCTCTATGAGGGACACCTAACTTGAAGGCACCTAATAACAATAACAGTAGGTACATTCCAAAGAGCTGAAATATCTACCCTTTTATAAAACCTTCCTTTTCCTACTAACAGTGGATCCTTTCACCCCTTTTGCCAGGCTCACCATGCCTTCTTTTATCACAAAGGTTAACAGAACCCCAGGCAAAACTGATGGCCAAATATAGAAATGGATTCATAAACATAATTCTTTGTGTGTGCACTTGTACTTAAAATCAAAGAGAAAGCACTGTGAGTTAAGAGATAGAGAATAACAAAGAACATTTGAAAGATAAGTGTGTATATCCACACACATATACAAGAGCAGTTAGAATTAAAAAAATCATCAAATGAAAGAGGTACTTTATTGGGCTTATTAAAGGGGATCATTAGGGCAGAGCTCATTAAAATTCCTGTAGTCTATCTTCTCATTTATTTCTTTCACCAAAGGCATATGAATTCATGCTAATTGTGAGGTAGTTTTATAAGTTTTGAGCACAATTTTCTAGCAAAGTAACAGAAACTACTTTGATTCTAAACTGGACAACTTTGAAGCTTACCTTAACTCTTTAATGACAATAAAGAGCCAGGGGATTCTGAGTTTTTAGACCACAGATGCATTGCCTCCATTACACCTATTGTTTCCAAAAACCTCCAGGCATTTTTCAATTTACCTCTCAGGAAGTAAATGTCACTAATCCACTTCTTGGGAAGGGTTTAGGTGTTGGAAGCTCTAACTCAATAATGGAGGGCAATGCACATAACTGTGACTCCCATATGCCACTCCATTTTGAGTTCTCTGGAACAAACATTAAGCTCCACCATCCATCAGCTCAAAGGATGAAGGGGATCATTCATAAGGAAACCTTCCGCCTTGTTTCCTTTTCTTATTCCTTCTCTCTTTAAGATTTTACTATAGACTAGTCATCTGAGAAACTGTGGTTCAGTACTAACAAATACCACAAGTATTCAAAAATCCACTAACAGAACGATTCAATAATTGACAACTGATGTGCAGCTTTGGAATAGCCTAGAGTCTTTACAAACGCTGCAAGCATAATGAGGCAGATGTCAAAGGCCAGAAATCTGCACTCACCAAAGAAATCAGCCATCTGGTCACCACTATGGTGGCATTTTAGATTCAAAGAGTCCTCCCCCTCCAACAAATATCCTTTGAAGAACAGATGGTCATCCTGACATCCTACCATTAAGAGGTTTCCCTTTTGATAAATGGCAGCCCAGATTATTCCATCTTATTTTTTGTAACTTTCTCTTGAATCCTTCACAAAAATTCATCAATTCTGTTAAAGTTTCTGTCTCTCAAAATGCCTATGAAGAATTTGACTATTCAAGAACAGAAATCTTTGCAAGGACCTCTTAGAATAAGGAGCATAGAACTATGAACTCTCCTCATTTGAATTGAAAGTGGACCAACTCTTTAAAAAGGATATTAAAAATTGAAGAAAAGGTTTAAGAAAACTGGAATGTTAATTATCCTGATTTTATCATTACACACTGTATACATATATCAAATTATCATGATTTACTCCATAAAATTGTACAATTAAAATCATAATGTAAAAAAGAAAAAAGAAACAGAGGAAGAAATTATTCATTAGAGAATACAAAATAAATTTCAGGTAATGATTAAATTGAGTACATATATGTAGACCAAGTAATAAAAATGGAAATCTTAGAGGCCAGGCAAGGTGTCACACACCTGAAATCCCAGCAACTGGGGAGGCAGAGGGTGAAGGATAGCGAGTTTGAGGCTAGAGGCAGTCTGTGTAATTTAGGGAGACCCTGTCTCAAGATAAAAATAAAAAGGGGGTAACTGGGGGTTCAGCTTTGTGAGAGAAATCTTGTAAAGTATAGGCAAGGCCCTAAGTTCAGCCCTCTATTACCCCCCCAAAAAATAAATGAATGGAAATGTTACCATACGATGAGAGTGAGTTTTTAAAGTATTTTAAAAGTATTTTAAAGGATATGTTTATATACACTTTTAACTTCAAAGCCAGAAGATCTATCTATCTATCTATCTATCTATCTATCTATCTATCTATCTATCTAGGCTGGGATTTAGCTCAGTTGGTAGAGTGCCACTGTGCAGTTTCTGAGGTCCCGAGTTCGATTCCCAGCACTGCAAAAATGGGAGAAGGACGTGGCAACCCACTCCCAAGGCAATCTTGAAACAATCTGCTATTGAAAACCCTATGAGGGTCGCTATGAGTCGGTATATGACTCGATGGCACCTAACAAATATATATATATCAGCTATCAGATATATATATGTGTGTGTGTGTGTGTATATATATATATATATATATGATCTTCATGTGTTTATCAGCTTGTCTCACTGTGGGGGTTTGCATGTTGTCATGATTCTAAAAGCTATGCCACCAGTATTTCAGGTACCAGCAGGGCCTCCTATGGTGGATATGTTTCAGCTGAGCTTCCAGACTAAGACAGACTAGGGAGAAGGACCCACCAGCTCACTACCAAAACAATTAGCCGTTGAAAACTCTATGAATAGCAGAGAAACACTATTAAATATAATGCTAGAAAATGAGCCCCCCAGGCTGGAAGGCATTCAAGAAATGACTTGGGAAGAGTTACCTCCTCAAAGTAGAGTCAACAGTAGTGACAGGAATGGAGTAAGGCCCCTGGGACCTCCTTTTGCTGACATGGCATGACTCAAAATGAAAAAAATGATACTGGCAGCAACAGTAGGCTCAAACATAAAAAGATCATGTGTATGGCATAGTGTTGGGTAGTGTTTTTTTCTGCTATACTTAGGGTCACTATGAGTCAGATCTGATACAATAGCACATAACAACAACAACATATATGTATATGTGTATAGGTATACATTATTTTTCTTGAGACAGAGTCCAGATATTTAGCTAAGCCTAGCCTCAAACTCACAATTCTCTTGCCTCAGCCTCCTGAGTGCTAGAATTACAAATGCCTGACACCATGCCCATCACAAGGCTTCAATTCTACGTCAAGAGTGAGCACTTTTGCTGTGATTCATTCCAATTAGGATAAATTCAGAATCATTAGGAAAGTCTGTATCCTTTCAAAGAATCTTCCTGGTTTCTCAAATCTTTCCTTTTCCTTTCTCTCTTTCTCCTTTTTCTCTTCTGCCTCTTCCTTTTTCTTATATTCCAGCAAATATTCTGCTACAGAATAGGTATTTCACAACGGATATCAAATGAGATTGCACACTGTAAATCTTTTATTCATTTAGCAACGGTTTTTGACACACATGATTTGAATACTATGCAATAAGGCAAATCAGTCCACACTTTATAGGATTTTTTTCCCATGGTGTGAGCTCTCTCTCCTTACTCAATTTAAAATAGTTTGTTTCATCAAAGAGCAAACACATGGCTTATAAACTGGTTTATGCTATATTTTGGTATTTATTTTAGATCATTTTTAAATTCCCTTAAGAAGAAAGACAAAAACTCAATATAAAATTAATAATATTATATGTAATAATAATCTTATGTATTTTGAATAACTGTGTTCTTTTTACAATATTTTCTAAAATACCAGTATAATGAGCCCCACTGCATCTGAGAAGATTCCTAGACTTCTTGGGCCACAGTAATTGTACCTAACCTAAATTCAATATTTATCTTTGATTTGGCAATTAACCATGTGATATCTCTTGACTGAATTATACTTTACATTCATATATATATGTTGTTGTTGTTAGGTGCCGTCGAGTCGGTATCCGACTCATAGCAACCCTCTGTACAACAGGGGAAACACTATTGTCAGTGCTTCTCTGCTGTTCATTGGGTTTTCAATGGCAGATTGATTTTTGGGAGGGGTTTGCCAGGTCCTTCTCCCAAGCCTACAGCTTCTGGTGTTCCCAGGCGGTCTCCCATCCAGGTACT